>CAWUFW010018662.1:0-213617 GCA_963921515.1 Calotriton arnoldi | reverse complement strand
AATCACTCAGGAACTACTATTGCACTCATCCATTCCCTCAAACACAACCCATGCACTCATTTATGCACTCAGGCACTACCCCTGCACTCATGCAATCACTCAGGCACTACCCATGCACACCTCCAATCACCCATGCACTACCCCTGCACTCATGCAATCACTCATGCACTACCCATGCACTCCTCCAATCACCCAGGCACTACCCCTGCACTCATGCACTCACCCAGGCACTTCTGTTGAACTCCTCTAATCACCCAGGCACTATCCCTGCACTTATGCAATCATCCAGGCACTACGCATGCACTGCTCCAATCACACAGGCACTACCCCTGCACTCATGCAATCACCCAGGCACTTCTGTTGAACTCCTCCAATCACCCATGCACTACCCCTGCACTCATGCAATCAGCCAGGCACTACTCATGCACTCATCCAATCACTCAGGCACTACTATTGCACTCATCCATTCCCTCAAACACTACCCATGCACTCATTTATGCACTCAGGCACTACCCCTGCACTCATGCCATCACTCAGGCACTACCCATGCACTCATCCAATCACCCATGCACTACCCCTGCACTCATGCAATCACTCAGGCACTACCCATGTACTCCTCCAATCACCCAGGCACTACCCCTGCACTCATGCAATCACCCAGGCACTTCTGTTGAACTCCTCCAATCACCCAGGCACTACCCCTGCACTCATGCAATCAGCCAGGCATTACACATGCACTCATCCAATCACTCAGGCACTACTATTGCACTCATCCATTCCCTTAAACACTACCCATGCACTCATCCATTCACCCAGGCACTACCCTTGCACTCATGCAATCACTCAGGCAATTTTTCTATTTTTAACCAGTTTAGGTGCTTCCATAAGAACAGTGGAATTTTTTTGTATTTTCAAACAATTTCTTTTATTGGTGTTTTTGACTTTTTTTCCAGGTCTAGGTCCACTCTCTCCCCACAGATCCGCTATGCCGTCTCTTGCCTCCAGACCCGACCTCCTCCTTGGGAGGTTCGAGGCTGCTGCCCACTCCTGCGCCTGCTGCCCACTCCAACTGGGACCAGACTGCCTGCAACCACCGTAATCTTCCTCAGCCGTTTTTTTTCTTGATTTTCTTCCCTGTTGTGCCACTGCTATTGTGCCCATCTGTGTCTTGCTCTAATTCTACCACTGATTTTATTTTCTTGTGCCTGTCTGTTCCTTTCGCCTTTCGCCGCTGCTGCCCCTGCGGCCCCTTTCCCCGGAATTCCCCCCCGGAATTCCCCCCTGGAATTCCCCCGCTCCCGCCTCCCAGCCTCTCCTCCCTCCCACCTCCCCTACTTAATGGCGGCCGATGCACGGTCACGCCGCTGGCGCACCGAAGGCTCACAAAGGCAAGCCCATATGCGCTCGTCCATGACCTAACCGCTGCGCCAGGAAACCTGGACCTCCCACTACCCATCACTACGACACCATCACCCTCCTCGCACTCAACCCTGGAAGACCTAGAGAATGCCTACAGGCCTCGCCGAACACGACCCACAGCCAGTTCTCCTGCCTCCACTGCCTCCACTGCCGCCAGACCCTCACCGCCACCCCAACCTCCAACACCGCTGACGCCAGCACCAGGGACACCCTAAAATGCATCCTCCTCAACGTACGCTCCGTACACAAACACGCCATGGAAATCTGGAACCTACTCGACTCTCTCTCGCCCGACATCGCCTTCTTCACAGAGACCTGGACCAATGCATCCTCCGCCCCTGACATCAGCACCGCCATCCCAGACGGATACAAGATACAGAGGAAAGACCACCCCAACCACCCAGGAGGGGGCCTCGCCATCGCCCACAAAAGCACCCTCCGCCTCTCCACCTCCAGCGAAACCTTCCCCTCTGCTGAACACCTGCACTTCCAGATCCAAACCACCCCCAAAGCCACACTCCGAGGAACCCTCGTCTACAGACCCCCTGGCCCCCGAACACCCTTTGCCACCACCATCACCGACTTCATCGCACCCCACGCCATCGTCTCAACAAACTACATACTCATTGGAGACCTGAACTTCCACCTCAACAACCCCAGCGACCCCAACTCCACTATCCTTTGTGACAACCTCGCCAGCATCGAACTTAAACAACTCGTCAACACACCAACCCACAGAGCAGGACACACCCTCGACCCCATCTTCGCGGCAGGAAAGAGCGTCCAATTCAGCCACACAACGCAGCCGCCATGGACCGACCACCACTGCGTACACTTCGGCATCAACAAACCCAAGGCACCCAAACCAGCTCCACGCCCACCACGAAGGAACTGGAGCAAGGTTACCGACGAGCCACTTAACTCCACCCTCACCCGAGCCAACCACATCTGGGCACCCAACGCAAACAACGCAAACGACGCAGCCAGAGAACTCCACACCTGGATCTCCAACTGCGCAGACGAGCTCGCCCCGCTACGCTACCCCAACAGACAACGCCCCAGGAAAGCCACCTGGTTCACCAGTGCTCTCCAAGAAGCCAGACGCACCTGCAGATGCCTGGAGAAGAGCTGTAGAAACACCAAGACAACCGAAAACCTCACCACCTACAAGGACGCCATGACGGACTACCACAACCAGATCAGAGCCACCAAGAGGAACTTCATCCACAACAAAATCCTGGCCAACTCCACCAACTCCAATGAACTTTTCAGTGTCATTCAAGAATTCACCAACCCATGCAGCAAAGCCACAGACATCACTCCATCCCAAGACCTCTGCGACAAGCTTGGAACCTATTTCCACCTCAAGATCAAAAATCTCTACGACAACTTCATCGACCATCCACCAGGTTCCACAGACGGCCCGCCCGCCCCCCAGAAACACCAGCCAGCCAACCATCTCCAACTGGACACCGATCACGGCCGAAGACTCCACCTCAATCATGAAAAGCATCCACTCGGGGGCCCCCACCGACCCCTGCCCCCCTCACATCTACCACAGAGCCACGGCCGCCATCGCATCCGAACTACAATGCACCATCAACACCACCTTCAAAACAGGCACCTTCCCAGATCACTGGAAGCACGCAGAAGTCAGACCCCTGCTCAAGAAGCCCACAGCTGACCCCACTGACCTCAAGAACTATCGGCCCATCTCGCTCCTCCCCTCTGCAGCCAAAGTTGCAGAGAAAACAGTTAACAGGAAACTGACATGACTCACTGAAGAGAACGCCTTCCTCGACCCATCCCAATCCGGATTCCGAAGCAACCACAGCACAGAGACTGCCCTACTCGCTACCACAGACGACATCCACACCCTCCTGGACCAAGGCCACTCTGCAGCCCTCATCCTACTCGACCTATCAGCGCCCTTCGACACCGTCTCCCACGGCACACTAGTCGCCAGACTACACAATGCAGGCATACAAGGAACAGCCCTGGACTGGATCCGATCATTTCTTACCGGAAGAAGCCAAAGGATCAGACTTCCACCCTTCCTCTCCGACCCCACGAAAATCACCTGCGGAGTCCCACAGGGTTCATCACTGAGCCTCACCCTCTCCAACATCTACATGGCCTCCCTTGCAGCCTTCGTCCAACAACACGGCCTCAACATCGTATCCTACGCCGATGACACCCAGCTCATCCTCTCCCTCACCAAAGACCCCACCACTGCCAAACTCAACTTCCAGAAAGGAATGCAAGACGTCGCAGTCTGAATGACCAACTGCCGCCTGAAGCTCAACGTCGAGAAGACAGAAGTCCTCGTCCTCGGTACCACCCCTTCTGCATGGGACAGCACCTGGTGGCCGACTGCGCTTGGAAGCCCACCTACCCCCTCAGACCACGCCAAGAACCTCGGCATCGTACTCGACTCATCACTCACCATGAACCGACAGGTCAACGCCGTCACCTCCAGCTGCTCCGCATGACCTTCAAGTGGATCCCCCTTGAGTAAAGGAAGACAGTCACCCATGCACTCATCACCAGCAGACTGGACTATGGAAACGCACTCTGCGCCAGCATCAACAAGTCCCTACTCCGCAAACTCCAGACAATACAGAACACTGCCGCAAGACTCGTCCTCGGCATCCCCTGACACGAACACATCAGCCAACACCTACGAAGTCTCCACTGGCTCCCCGCAGAGAAAAGAGTCACTTTCAAAATCCTCACTCATGCCTACAAATGCGTACACAACAACGGACCCAAATACCTCAATGACAGAATCAACTTCCACATACCCAAAAGAAACCTCCGATCTTCCAACCTCGCACTGGCCAAAACCCCGCGCATCCACAGAGCCAGAGCAGGCGGAAGATCCTTCTCTCACATTGCAGCCAAGACCTGGAACGAGCTACCGGCAGACATCAGACGCGCCTTCAGGAAGACCCGCAAGACCTGGCTCTTCGGCTAAACAGATCTGCGGACCCCCCTCAGCGCCTTGATACCCTCACGGGTTAGTAGCGCGCTTACAATTCCCTGATTGATTGATTTATTGACTTGTAAAATCTCAAATCCAAAAGTCCTCAAATCCAATGATATATGATGCAGCAGGCACAAAGAGTGATCCTTCCAGCTCCAAATCCAAATGAAAAGTGAACAGGACATGGACAAAGCGCTGGGAGGAGCCTGCTGGACAGGAACAGGAAGTTGGAGACTCTGGGGCACTTCATTCCCCTTAAAAAAAAAAGTAAAAAAAGAAAAAGTACTCCTTGCACAAAAAAGTACAGCCAAATGTCAATCTGAGGAGTTTTTTTAATCCAAATCATCATTTTCGAGAAGGTTTTATGCTGCTCGAGAGATATTCTTTTCCAGATTGCAAATTCTGCGTGTTCGGCATCGCGATCTTCACGAAACTTCCGCCGGATGTCCGATGGCGCGTCCGAATGACGTGTTCGCGATCGCACACTCTCGCGGGAGCGAGCGGCCGGCTACCAAAATCTCGTGGCGCACGCGAACGGATAGGAAATCTTGTCGGCAAATGCAGGGATCCCGGTAAGTCGCTACCACGCATGCGAAACCGCATTTTGAAAGCGCAAACAAAAAAGGAACTCCGCTCCGCCGCGGATCGCTGAGTTTTCCGTAACTCCGCGTTCTACACAAAATGCGGAGTTGCCGAAAATCCGGAAACTCCGCGAGCGGAGTGGATTTTAATACCCAGGGTTACTTAATAACCAGCCAAGAAGCTCTCTGGGAGGTGCCACTCCATACGAGGTCCTGTTTGGGACAAGAATGTGGGTACCTGATCTCAATTGTGAAAGCACAGTGGCGGATGAAAAACCGTTTGACATCAATAAACGTTTGGCTGTTTTACAGGATCTGAATGAATCCAGAGCATTCTTAAGTAATGTTGAGACACAGAAAACCACCACTGGGGAAGTCAAGTCAGCCACGTCAAGACTAACCCTGGGCGTAGTTCGCGTAGTAGCGCAACGCGTAGCTACGCGAAGTGCACTTCGCACTACGCGAGCTACGCGTAGCTACGCGAACTGCGCAGTGCACTGTGCAAAATGCTGTTCGCAATGATTGCACAGTGCCGGATGCTTGTCCGCACTGTGCAATCATTGCAAATGGCATCTTGCACAGTGCAAGCGGTCGTTTTCTGCCGCTTGAGTAGATTTTTACTCGAGCAGCAGTTTTCTCAACGCGGACTGGTAGTTTCTCATCGCGAGCGGTCGCGAGCATACGCGACCACTTGCAATGAGAAACCTGACCTCCCCGCATTGAGAATCTCGCCGGGAGGTTTATTTTCCACGCTCGCGATCGCGAACGAGGAAAAAGTCTCGCCGGGATGTATTTTGCTTGCTTGCGATCGCCAACTTGACGTTGAGGACCGCGAGCAAGCAAAAAATGCCCGCTACGCTACGCGTTTTTGCACTGTGCTACGTGCAATTCGCGTAGCGCGTAGTAGGGGAAACTACGCAAACTCCGCGAACGGAGCGTAGTACTACGCCCAGGGTTAGTCAAGACCTGCCTTAATTCCTAAAGTTGGGGATCTGGTCAGAGAAAAGATTGTGGACAAGAAAGAATTTGGGCCATCCTATCGAAAGCCTGTACCTGTCCTGGCAGTTGAAGGATCAAGAACTGTACTTCTACCACCCCTTGCCAGAAAAGAAAAGAGATTTGTCTCAATAGATCTGATCAAACCACACTATGTGGCCGATACTGAATAGTAGGCCTCGTGGGCTCCTGAGTAGCCGACGTTCTCCTCTCGCTACAATACAGGAAGTTCAAACAGAAAGACTCATAACATTTGAAGAGTCACCGTTACAAAGCAACGACATCGATAACAATGCAATGGAACTAGTTCCCCTTGACACAAACTTTCCATATCAAAATAAAAGACAAATTTCAATTCAACCGGACAAGGATGTCTACGTCAACATGCCGCGACAAGAGCAATCGACAAATTCAACAAAACCTGCGGAGCTACCAAAAATAGATTGAACTGCATCTGGCTATTTCGTCGACATCGATACCTTTTCATTGGATCCAAGTGAACCTGAAACAACACCAGCCCAAATTTCTCGCAAACAACGGATCAAAGACTTTTTTAACTTTCTCAGAAAGACTAATTTAGTATCACCTTGGCTAGAGCTTTGGATGATCACCGGTATACTATTTCTTCTTTTTTGGATAGGATCAGTAATTGTTTTCCATTTATTCATCAATGGAACTTATCTTCAACAGAGCTCTGCAACGTCAAATGTAAACTTAATTTTAAAACCTCATGTTTCATCTCATCGTGAACAAAGAGACTTGTCCTTCGTGAACATTTTAGCAGTTCCTATACCGGATGGTATAGTGTGGGACAAAGTAAAATATGATATATTTGGACCGACCAAACTTTTAAAAATTCCACATTTGTTTAAAATTTCACTGAACAATATCATTACCTCCAGTACATTTTCTGATGATTGGGATTTTGAAACTGTTAATAACTTATTGTCTGATTTAGAACAATCTGCCACATTTTCTAGCACTGAAATGTTAGAAGACATATCAGATTTTGACAAAATGTATTGTTATCAACATTATGGTCATCCTTTTTTTGCATAAATCTAGCAAACCTAGAAATGTTTTCACATACCACCAGTGGGAACATTGCCCTACACCACCGAAAAGTAGTTCAAAAACGTTTGCACAGTAGTACAGTAGTTCTCATATTTTTCAGGGGTTAACACTTCTGACGTGACCTCGTATTATTATAAGGTTGCACCTATATCTGCACAGAAAAATATGTTAACCAATCAATCAATCAATCAATCAATCACGGCATTTATAGAGCGCGCTACTCACCCGGGAGGGTCTCAAGGCGCTGGGGGAGGGGGTAAGTTACTGCTCGAACAGCCAGGTCTTGAGCTGCTTCCTGAAGGCGAGATGGTCCTGGGTTCGCCGAAGGTGAGTGGGGAGGGAGTTCCAGGTCTTGGCCGCCAGGTAGGAGAAGGATCTTCCTCCGGCGGTGGTTCTGCGGATGCGTGGTACGGTGGCGAGGGCGTGGCTGGTTGATCGTAGCTGGCGTGTGGGCGTGTAGAAGGACATGCGGTCGTTGAGGTACTTTGGGCCCAGGTCGTGGAGGGCCTTGTGTGCGTGGGTGAGGAGTCTGAACGTGATTCTCTTGCTGACGGGGAGCCAGTGCAGGTCTTTCAGGTGTACGGTGATGTGGCTGTGTCGGGGGATGTCCAGGATGAGTCGTGCGGAGGCGTTCTGGATGCGCTGGAGTCTCTTTTGAAGTTTGGCTGTGGTTCCGGCGTAGAGGGTGTTCCCATAGTCCAGTCGGCTGGTGACGAGTGCCTGGGTGACGGTCTTCCTGGTTTCAGTGGGGATCCATCTGAAGATCTTGCGGAGCATGCGCAGGGTGTTGAAGCATGAAGATGAGACGGCGTTGACTTGTCTGGTCATCGATAGGGGAGGAGTCCAGGATAAAGCCCAGGTTGCGTGCGTGGTCCGTTGGCTTGGGTGCGGTGCCCAGGGCCGGGGGCCACCAGGAGTCGTCCCAGGCGGAGGGTGATGAGCCCAGGATGAGGACTTCCGTCTTGTCTGAGTTCAGTTTAAGGCGGCTGTTCCTCATCCAGTCGGCAACGTCTCTCATCCCGTCGTGCAGGTTGGCTCTGGCGGTGGTGGGGTCGTTGGTGAGGGAGAGGATCAGCTGGGTGTCGTCGGCGTAGGAGATGATGTTGAGGTTGTGTCGGCGTGCGATGGCTGCGAGGGGGCTCATGTAGACGTTGAAGAGGGTCGGGCTGAGTGAGGATCCTTGTGGAACGCCGCAGATGACTTCGGTGGCTCGGATCTGAACGGGAGAGGCGGACTCTCTGGGTTCTTCCGGCGAGGAACGAGATGATCCATTCCAGTGCTTTCTCTCGGATTCCGATGTTGCTGAGGCGCTTCACTAGGGTGCGGTGGCAGACGGTGTCGAACGCCGCGGAGAGGTCCAGGAGGATGAGGGCAGCTGTTTCCCCGTTGTCGGTTAGGGTTCTGATGTCGTCGGTGGCTGCGATAAGGGCGGTCTCGGTGCTGTGGTTGGCCCGAAACCCGGACTGCGAGGGGTCGAGGGATCCATTCGTCTCGAGGAAGGCGGCAAGCTGTCTGTTGACGGTCTTCTCGATGACTTTGGCCGGAAACGGAAGGAGCGAGATGGGGCGGTAGTTCTTGAGGTCGGTGGGGTCCGCCGTTGGTTTCTTCAGGAGGGCGGTAAGCTCGGCGTGCTTCCAGCTCTCCGGGAAGGTGGCGGTGTGGAAGGAGGAGTTGATGATGTCCCGGAGATGGGGTGCGATGGTGGCGTCGGCTTTGTTGAAGACGTGGTGTGGGCAGGGGTCGGTTGGTGATCCGGAGTGGATGGAGTCCACAAACACCAAACAGATTTATTCTGCATCCATTATTACCCAGCTGTCTGAACAGGGTTTCGACTTATGGATGGACACTGTAGATTTAAAGTCGATCTGGGGTTCTAGAGACTGGCAAGTCCAGGGAACAGAAGCACTATTTAGAGCATGCCTCATTCCACAGCAGATGATTTTTTTGAATGACACTGTGCAACGAACTTCCTGTCTTGGACTAGCCAAAAGTAAGGACATGAACACGCCTCAAATTCCAACACCGTTAAATACCGAGGGGAATTATACATCAGATAGAGGGGTTAAGATGGATGACATATTGCAATACAATAGATCAGACCCCAATTGGAAGGGATGGTTGGTTTGGCCCACAGACACGAACAGATGTCCGGAAAGATTCAGGGGTACCACTGAAGGGTTTAGTATCCATAGGCCAGACCCACAATATGTACAATGAGAACATCCGGGGGTAGTGACATCATATAGTGTTGGGAAGTTATGCCTCGATTGGCTAAAGACCTCAACACTACCCCAGGTGAAACAACACTTGTCCTTACTCACAGAGGATGTGGACCTACGGGATTTTTTATTAGGTCCCAGAAAACCATGTCAAAAACGTTTTTTAAATGCTGTCTATAAAGAAATCTGGAAAATCTCACAACAAGAAGCAGCAGAGAGATTAAAAGAAATAGATAGAATTAACCTAGAAAAGGCATTAGCCGTAGTTGACAATGGCATGACTACATTAACATCCAGGATATATTCACTAGGCAACATTGTATCTTCTGCTATCGAAGTATTAGAACAGGATTTGTCCATATTGCAACATGGACAGTCACAGTTACGTTCTATTATTTTGTTGAGCTGGACGCTGCAGTCATTGCGCGCCGGTTATGTGCCTTGGCGTTTTATCAACAGTACGTCCTTGTTTTTTGCATACAATCTAACAGAAAAACAGATGAAAATGGCACAGAGGGGAGCAAAATATACAATGCTGCGTATTGAAAAGCTGGATAAGTTACCCTTTAATGTGGCAGAGTCACCGTCCACAGAGTGGTTAATCCACGGCCATATAACATTACCGGTCGCAACTTTCCAGTTTCAGTATTGCCTAGAACAGCAACAGGCAGGTAGATATGAAAAAATGGGTAAGGAATTCATCAAGGAATCCTGGGATTTACCATACAGATTTCGATGCAGGAGTGGGGATCTGGAAGTACTTCTAAGCAGAACTAACTGCAAGAACGCGTTAAGTGGATCTCTCATATGCCAGGATATTATGCTACACGGGGTTTGTAATGGGTCTGTGGTGAACTTGTCCTGTCATTTAAGAGGTACCCCGGCAGCTCTGATTACTCCGGTGTTCAGGCTTCTCTCGAATGGGAGTTACTTGATGCTGAATGATCAAGGTTGTTGTGGGATGCTTCCGGGCATCGCATATCTAGTCACCGTGAGCTCCAGGGTTACTTGCTGTATGCAAGTATTGTTTCCACCAACACATACAGTCAGGGAGGCGCCGTTATGGCCTTCGCTAAATGTTTCCTTTATACGGTTTGATACTCTGAGCAGAATGAAAGCCATGCATTTACAGCAAACCGTGCCCTTAACCTCCGCTCGGGAGACTTTTGATCTACAGACCGCAAGGTCCTCGGCTGAGATACAGGCACTTATACGTACAAACTGCCCCTTCCATTTCACATTGTACACCTATTTAAGACCATAGGTTCAGGAATGTTAAGCACCTTTTGGACGGTCCTCAGAGTTATGCCAAACTTTATACATTCCGTCTTTGGAAGCATTTTTGGAGGACTTCCGCTGATCCTGTTTCTAATAGCAGTAAACCTGATTGTTACCTTTCAGCTAAGCAATGGACGTCCCAGCCACCAAGGAAGTAGCAACAGCTCTCCTGCAGTGCAAATACTGTGATCGCATGGTACAACATCTGGGCACACCTCTCCTACGGGAACTGAGCGCCTCTTGGTTCTTGTCATTTAGACCAGTCTGATGGACTGTGTCCTACCTGTTTTCCGATGCATGTTCTGCGGAGAAGAATGTGTGTTGGACCTCTGTCTGACACTTCCATTGGTTGCGCCACTGGAGGTTGATGCTTTACTGGACCCGATAACGGCCCATGTTCTGCAGTGTCCTCAGCGCATTCCCATGTTGTTGGCAGCATTCTTAGAGCCACCACAGGTAGTTTGGGCTCCTGTTGGTATGGACACCGGCTCCGCCAACACTCAGGCCTTGGATGTGGCACAGGCTGCCCCGGCATCTGCTGCAGGCAGTACGGAAGATCATCTGTGCTCAATTGACATTCTTTGTGAGGTGTTACAGGGATCGTCAGCTGCGTATGCAGACAGCAGCAATGTTGCGTCTACCAGCAAGGACAGATAAACATTTGGCATGTCGCACGCTGGGAAGATTTGGCTTTTTACCTTTTTATGAAATTCCAAATTGAAACATTTTGACCTGCATGGCTTTCAGATGCTTGTAGTTGTTCGGACTATATAAACGGACACTTTAGAGCCACTACTACTTTTTTTGTAGAACACGTCTAAAGGGTTTTTAAAAGCTTTTTTACTTTTCTTAAAAATGTTTTTATTATTTGTTGCGTACAACCATCTAGACACATTGGTAGTGCGCTAGAATTTAGTTATGTCGTTCAGTCGGATGAGGAGTGGGTGTTATATTTCATATAGGTACCCCGATATAGGTCCAGGTAACATCATAACCCTTCACCTAAATTCTCTCCTATACTACATACATAACGGATTTAAGGGACTGACCTCTTGCCTAGTTACAATACTATACACAGTACGTAGGGTTTTCCCTGAACACTGGCCTCATAAATTATGCATAAGGATTCTTAGTTTCTTGGAACACAGCAGGACCACCATCTCCTGCATAATAACTGTGTATAAAGTTCATTCCCGACGTCATCCTAAGTCCGACACTGGCACAGCAAGGTAGAACCCCTTGGGATACCTTAGGGTATATAAACATCACATCTTGCCGGGATAGGGAGAGGAGATCAAGAATTCCCGGCCAACACACTGACGCAAGACGCTGAGGTTCTTGCATGCAGATACTCCAGCTCACAGTGGTCTGACATCCTTTGCGGGGTGTTCAGCTCGAGACCAGAACAGGGTCCCGTAGTCTCACATCAGGTAATGGGGTTGGTTTTATCCTAGAGGGATTCTTGGCTTTACACCTACTCACATGCTAGGTATATTTAGGTACATCTAGTGAAGGGTGCATCGTAGGAGTACGCATTTTATTGCCATGTATTTTATATACTTGCCTGAAGTTATGATTTTAGCAAAATGGTAGAAACCTACCATCTGTTTACTTTCTTAGTGCTGCCACTCATTTATGTATGGTACTGTCTACTGGTGATTTCAGTACACTTATTTTACGCAAGAATAACGACTTTTCAATAAATGCTTATTGAAAAACGTCCCAACCGTTTATTCTGTGTATCTCTCTGAGAACGAGTGAGCACGGGTGACTGAGCAAAAAGTAAGTTACTGTTTACACAGTCCTGAGGGATCAGGGTTGTCATGTTCGATAGTTGCCAAGAACTATTCTCTCCTTGGTAAGAGGAGGTTATAGTGGCATTGCGAGCTAGCTGGTACACAGGCTAACATACCTGGTGGGGGTGTCTGGAATCAGTCTGGACATCAGTCCCACAGTGTATGTTGTCTAAGCACGCAGATCCTTTATAGGTCTTATAGGAACTACACGACACAACACCCAAAAATCAAGCTCACTGGTCCAACTTCAAACTATATGATGACCACTCCATCTCGAAAATTCTATCCTGCTTAAAACCGAATACCTACTTCAACAACCCTCTCCCCTCCAACTGTTTGGCAGCGACCTCCTCATTCATCATTCCCATTTGGACTACAATTATCAACGCCTCCCTTCTTCAAGGGTCCATACCTGACTCTCTGAAAACCGGGCAAGTCATCCCCATCCTAAAAAAACCCTGCAATCTGAATCCTGCAATTCTGGATAGCTTCAGACCAATTTCCAATATTCCTCTTCTTGCGAAAGTGCTGGAGAAATGTGTGCAGCTTCAACTAAGTCAACATATCGCTAAATTCGACTTACTTGACAAATTCCAATCTGGTTTCAGGCCTGTGTATAGCACTGAAACCACTATTCTTCACATTGTAGATGACGCTCTCCAAGGTCTTGACCAAGGCAAAACCTGTCTCTTGATCCTACTGGCTCTATCTTCGGCATTCGACACAGTCAACCACGAGAAACTACTTAAACGCCTCGAACACAGAATGGGTCTAGGAGGTACCGTCATCAAATGGTTTGGTTCCTTCCTCTGGAATCGCTCCCAGAGATTCTTAGTCAACAGTAACCTATCTGCTCCTTCCCCGATAACAATGAGTGTCCCTCAAGGCTCTACTCTGTCCCCTACCCTCTTCAATCTTTACCTTGAACCGTTAGCTGAAATACTCCGCACTGCCAACATCTCCTTCCATATGTACACCGATGATACTCAGATCTACATCAAAATCTCATCTCTAGAGGAGATTACCTATCTGAATGACGCCCTGAAACTGACTGTTCAATGGCTCGCCAACAACCAGCTCAAACTGAATGCCCAAAAAACGGAGTTCAGTTTCATCTCTCCCCCTAAAAACACCAATGACATCCTGGAATGGACTAATCCATACGATCACAGCACTTAAATGCACACCGACCATAGTGGATTCTGCCAAATCTCTCGGTATAACCTTGGACAGCAACCTGAATATGCATGAACACATCAACTCGATGGCCAAAACCGCCAGGTTCCACCTGAGCTATTTGAGAAAACTATAACCCTTCCTTGAAGCTGAGGACCTAAAAACCGCAGTTCAGGTGTTAGTTATCTCCAGAATTGAATACGGCTGCTCAACCCTATCTGGCCTACCAAAGACATCCACGGCCCCTCTAAAAGCTTGCCTCAATGCAGCAGCTAGACTCTTATCAGGCTCTAAAAAATGTGACCTCATCTCACCACATCTGAAGTCCTTGAACTGGCTTCCTTTTGAAGCCAGAATCCAGCTCAAACTGGCCTGTATCACACACAACGCACTATACACGAACTCCCCGGCATATCTCGCCCAGAAAATCGTGGTATCTGGGGGATTCAGGAACTCCATGTCCGCCAGACACCGTGTGCTCCAGCCACCCCACTTCCATAAGGAAAAAACGTATAACCGTGCCTTCTCTGGGGCTGCACCAAGAATCTGGAACTCGCTACCTCCATCAGAAGAATACCTTCTCTGTCAATCTTCAAAAAGTAGGCTAAAACCTTCCTAATGAGCAAATTCCTCCCATAACTCTCTTTTGTCGCGCATACCGCCTTGTGTCATTGTTTCTGTTCCTATGCATAATTTCCTGTTCTGCTTGGTTGCCCTTTCCTTGTGCCGATTTCTTACTCCTTCAAATGTTTTGCTGGTTCTCTCTGCCTTTTGCTGTCATATCTCCTCTCATATATAATTGCTGGTTTCTCTATATATCGCGGACATGTCGCTCCACTGATTATTGTATTGTATTGAGTATTGTATATAACCCTGGTTTTTGTCCTAATGTAGTCAATTCCCTTATCTCTATCCATGTGTGTTGCCCTTGCCTAACCTGTTCGCAACGTGTTATCCCTGTAAAGCGCTCTGATACCCTAACAGGTCACGTTCACGCTCTATAAAACCTCAAATAAATAAATAAAACAAAAATAAATAAATGCTTAAGAGGAAGATTGCTGTAAAAAATGTAAACCCAAATATATTTTAATTGCACATTTGGCTGCTTTTGAGATGCTGGGGATATCAAGTACAGATAAAAGTAGTGGACATAACCTGGAAACTGAGACCATTAGGAAAACATCATATTTGGGGTGTTCAGAAAATTCCCTTTTGCATGCATTCATATGCATACTCTAAAAGAAGCAGCTGTTTTGGAGTGATTACTAAGAACCAATTAGGCAGCGAAATGGTGAGTATGCTATTATCCCATTATGGTGTAACTAATCAATAATGTCATTGTAGTAGCAGTGTGGTGACCCATTCCTGCGATATTTTCTGTGCTTTACATCCTGCACCCTGGATTTGGTGAACACTGACACTAATCATATTTTGCCAAAAGATATGCAGCGGTTTCTAAAACTGTAATTTCGGTGCCTGGAGTTGAAAGGCTGCATGCGTTATTCAGAAATAAATGGGAAACTTGCAGAAAAAAGGAAAAGGGCACTCCACTCATGATATTTTTTGAACTACCAGTTGTAAATGTTAAAGCATTTCCTTCCATTGTAATAGAAGCGGCTGACGAGTAATGGTCCTGCATGTGGAAGGAGGCTGGTCGCTTTTCTCCCATGCCGTACAGGAAAGAGAGCTAGGTAAATGCTGAAAACGGTTTCCTCCTTCAACCTCTTAATGCTAAAACACGGGCCCGTGCTATGAGATATCCATCGTATTAGTATTGGATATCTTTTTAACTGTAATTCATAATTTATTTGTGTTACCTAATTGTATTAAAATTGTATGCAACCTTATATTGGAAATACGTCAGAATTTTTTTGTTTTAAATTGTTCATATGTGCGTTATTTTTCCTCCTAATACTTGCTTTTCTTCATGAAGGTGATTTCAGAGTTTGAAGTATGTGTTCCTCTGGATGGGGTATCCTGTCTCTGAACAGGTGTGAGTCTAGCCACACCAAGGGGCCTATTTATGAAATAGTCACGCAGTGCAGCGCAGAAAGTCACCGCGTGTCAGAGAAGGGGCAGGATTGTGCTGTATTTAAAGCAATATGGCGCATTCCTGCCTTTTCCTCTAGCGCTAAAGCAGGCAGCATTGCACCACGGTGAAGGGTGCCTGCATTGTATGCAGGATTGTTGTTGTGCAGGAAGGAGCATCTTCCCGCACAAAAACAATCCTGAGAGGCATTTTAGTCTATCAATGGGTAGTGCAGCGCACATAGAAAGAGGAAGTATCGAGGAGAAATAAATATATTTCTCCTCACTACGTTTCTCCTGGGAAGGAATATCTTTTTGGTGCATTTCCAGGTTTACCAGTTCTGGTAAATCTGGGAATGCATCAACAACCATGGGAGTTGTCTGGGAACTCCCACACAACGCCCATGGAACGGCTTCCCATGCAAAGTAAGGCAACGCAGCGGTTTGCACTGCGTTACCTTACTCCAAATTTATGGATCCACTCAAGGCCACGCAAAGTGGTCTTGTGTGGCTTCACAAATCTGACTTCAGGTTTGTGTCACTCTTGCAGTGGTACTACATGAAAAGCCAGGTCTTCAGCTTCTTGCGGAATTCAAGATGTGAGGAGGAAGCTCTTTTGTGTAGCTGCAGGTCATTCCACACTTTAGGAGCAATATAGGAGAAGGCTCGACTGGCAAATATGGTTTTCCATTTGCAAGAGATTTGTGTAAGTAGGACAAGTAGGAGTCCAGACGAGCAGACAAACTGGCTGGAAGGTTTGTGAAAGCAGATGCGATTGTTTCGGTATATTGGGCCAGTGTTATGTAGTGCCTTGAAAGTGTGGGTAAGGAGTGAGTATTGTGCTCGTTTGTGATTGTCTGGCTGCCGAGTTCTCAATGGTCTGCAGTCATCTGGTGAGTTTTTGTTGATCCTGGCAAGGGTGTTTCAGTAGTCCAGCTTGCTTGTTACCAGGATGTGTGTGACAGTTTCCTGGGTGCTGATTGGGAGCCATTTGAAAATCTACCTCAGTCATCAGGGTATGGAAGCATGAAGTGGTGACAGCATTCACTTGGCCAGTCATATCAATTTTGCTGTTTGTGATGATCCTGAGGTTCTTGGTGTCGTGGGGGGGGTGGGTGTTGGGGGAGGTCCTAGCTCTGTTGTCCACCAAGTGGAGTCTCAGGTTGATGTGCTCTTCATGATTTCAGTCTTGTTGGTGTTCAGCTTTAGACAGTTGGTCTTTATCCAGTGGGCTATTTCAGTCATGCAGGCATTGAACTTGATTCAGGTACTGGGCTTCTTGTCCATGGGGGAGAGAAAGAGATGCATGTTATCAGGGTAGGAGAGGATGTTTCTGTTGGGAGAGCAGATGATGCTGGCTAGATGGCTCATGCATTGAAGAGGGTTAGGCTCAGAGAGGGTCCTTGCAGAACTCTGCAGATGAGGTTGGAGGCATCAGAGGTATATGTTGCCAGGTTACCCGACTGGGTTCTCCCAGTCAGGAAAAAGCAGACCCATCGAGGGGCATGTCCCTGTATTTTGATATTGTGTAAGCATTGGATGAGGATGAGGTGAGAGACTGTAACAAATGCTGCAGAGAGGTCCTGGAGGGTGAGCAATATTTTGTCTCCTCCATTCAGAGTCATGATGGTGATGAGGGCAGTTTCCATCCGTCGTTGTGTCTGAAACCAGACTGAGTGCTGTCGAGAACTTGGTGGTCATTGAGGTATTCTGTGAGGTATCTGTTGATGATTTTCTCTAAGACCTTGGCTGGAAATTGTTGTGCTAACGTCATTCTTTGGGTTTAGAATGTTCTGTTAAGTGTGGTCTAGAATGTGTGTTGAGTTCGGACCAGGAAGAGGACGGTCAGAGAAACGCGGTGTATCACACGCCTGCGTGCATTGTGGCTGCATTATTAATGAATAAAGCTTTAAGTCCTCACCTACCAGCGTGCCTCATTACTACATTTTGTTGGCGACGAGCGGAAGAGAGGCAGCCACAACTTCATTGTTCATCGATCTCCTTCATTGAGGAGATGGGTGATGCGTCAGCGTCAAAGCAAGTTAACTGAGCAACGATACCTGATCACCACGGCTGCCGGTTCCTGCGTCTGTGCAATGTTTCGTCCTGCGGACCGGCAAATCCATCATTTTGGCATTGTCAAAGCTGGGGGTCACATGTACACGTCACGCGCAGGAAAAAGGATACGTCAGGACGGTGTGTCGCACACCGATCAGGTGACCTTACACTGTTTTCAAGTTGCCACGGTGATACGCTCACCATTTCAAGAGCATTCATTCATCACGGTAAATTAGTTGTTACGGTGATATGCTCACCAGTTCAGAGGCGTTCTTCTTCTACTTTTGTTTAAAGTTGCCATGGTGATTTTTCACTCTTTCAAAATATAGCTGCATGATCACAGTCAGCACGGTGATACACAGTGTGTTCTACCAGTCAAGAGCGTTTCATCTAAAATTACAGTGATACGCTCACCAAAGTACAATTTAGTCTGTAACTTTTTATTGTGTAAGAGGGGCATTTTTATTCATGCGTGAATCTTGCATTCTTGTTTGGTTTTACATGTACTATAAGTGAATAACTATTTCTTGCAAGTTCTGTCTATTTTTACCTATTAGTTTTCATACATTGTGGGCCAGATGTACTTATGTTTTTTGCGGGCGCAAATGGGTTTTAGACCCGTTTGTGACCGCAAAAAATGTGTGGCCCATGTACTAATCCTATTTTGCGAGTTGCAAATCAATTTGCGACTTGGAAAATAGGATTAGCGACTCGGTATTAGGAAGGGCCGTTCCAAGGGCGTCCCCTCCTAATAGCGACTTCTGAAGCTATGTATGACTGTTTTGCGACCGCAATTGCAGTCGCAAAACAGTTGCAGTTTACCACCCTTCACTGAAGGGTGGTAAACCACACGCAAATGGGAAGTGGTTCCCAGGGGACCCCTTCCCCTTTGTGAGCGGCTCTCAAAATATTTTTTAAGGGCAGGCAGTGGTCCCAGGGACCACTTCCTGCCCTTAAAAAATGAAACTGAAAAGTTTCATTTTTTATTTTTTAAATGCATCCCGTTTTCCGTTTTCCTTTAAGGAAAACGGGCAGCATTTAAAATAAAAACTGCTTTAGTTAAATGCAGTCCCAGACATGGTGGTCTGTCAACATCCCTGGGAGTGCCCGCCACTCCCAATGGGGTCGCAAATTGCGACAGCCTCATTAATATGCATGAGGCATGCAATTTGTGATCCCATTGGGAATCGCAAACAGTTTCTCAGACACTGTCTTGCATCCCAAATTGCGAGTCGCAAATTGTGAGTCGCAAATGCAAATCAATTTGCGACTCGCAAATTGGTGGGTCGTACATCTGGCCCTCTGAGAAGTTATATATTGATGGTGCCACCATGTACAGCATTGCACCACCTCCTTCATTTTTGCAATGCAAAGGAAATCCTCCTATGGAATGAGAGTTATGGTTTCCTGTATTTTTGGCTTATGTTGATGTGCTGGAAGGGGAGGATTGTACTCCTCAAAGGAAGTTAGCGCTATTGAAACACAAGTTAAGGGGGTGGGTCTTAAAGAGTTTATGACTTTACCTCTTCTTGAAAATACGGGTGATTTGGATGTGTTTGAGGTAGCAGTGAAACTACTTTCAGGAAGGTACGGAAAAATAATCAACACTGTCATGGAAAGATTTAAGTTCTATTCTAGGGCTCAAAGAGATGAGGAAAGCAGTGAAGAGTATGTGTCTGCTCTTAGAGCCTTGGCAGTGTCTTGTGCTTTTGAAACTATAACATATGACCAGGTATTGAGAGACCAGGTCATGATGAAAACCAAACACAAGAAGGTTCAAGAGAGACTCTGGGTTGGCACAGATATGACGTTGAGTGCTAGGGTGAGCATTGATAGGAGTATAGAACAGTCAGAAAGGTTTGTCCATGAAATAAAGAGGAGGCAAATACTACAAGTAGTGGAGATGGGAAGAAACATGAAGATGGAAATGGTGTTAGTATAATTAAAAATGAGAAACAAAAAAAATGATTCCTACAAAAAAAAAATATGTTACAGATGTGGTAGCAATTTTCACATTGGTAACTTCAAAGGTTGTCCAGTGATAGACAAAACGTGTAGCCATTGTAGGAAAAAAGGTCATTTTGGAAGGGTATGTAGAAGTAAACCAGAGTTGAATCTCAATTGTGGGAGAATAGGAAGGTGAAGATGAGTCATATCCTCATTCTATACTTTGTGTGTGTGATGGGGTACTGAATAATTTTCCCAGATGTCAAGTGCACATAAATGGGAAAGTCATGGTGGATTCTTGTGCTTGGTACTCTATAATTAGCAAGGCTTTGTGGAAAGCCAATTGGGAAAATGAAAATTTGCTTGATCCCAATCTACTTCTAGGGGGATATACTGGACATAAAATTGATTTAGTGGGCTATTTCTGGGCTAATATCAGTTTCAAAGAAAGGAAAACCAGAGGGAAAATGTACATAGCCTCTAAAGGTGATTAAACCTGGGCGGAGTTGCGCTTCGCGAAACTCCGCGAAGTGGGGAAAAAACTCTGCCATGCTACGCGGAGCTCCACAAGCGGCGGAGTGCGATAGAAAAATGCAGTTCGCAGTGATTTTCAGTGCTGGATGCTTGTCCGCACTGTGCAATCATTGCGAACGGCACCATGCACAGCGCAAGCGAGCGCTGCTTTCCTTTCTGCCGCTCGAGTAGATTTTTACTCGAGCAGCAGCTTTCTCAACGTGAACGGGCAGTTTATCAATGCGAGCGGTCGCGAGCATACGCGACCACTCGCAATGAGAAACCCGACCCCCCCGCATTGAGAAGTCTCGCCAGGAGGTTTATTTTCCGCGCTCGCCAACTTGATGTTGACGATCGCGAACAAGGAAAAATCTCGCCGGAAGGTGGATTTTCCTCGCTCGCCAACTTGAAGTTGTAACGCGGAGTGCGGGAAACTCTGCAAACTCTGCGAGCGGAGCGGAGTTCACCGCCCAGTGTTAAAGGTGATCCTATTCTGGGTTGGCCCCACCAAGAACTTCATATGAAAATGGCCCCGAATGCTGTACCACAAGTGTATGCAGTAGAAGAGTTGAAGAAAAACGTCGGTGTGGGAAAGCTAAAATCAGAATTCCCAGAAGTGTTTTCCGAGAAGCTGGGAAAATTTGTTGGTTCTAAGCACAAAATAGTATTGTTGGACAAAGCTGTTCCTGTTAGACACAAAGTGCGCAATGTTCCTTTGATATTCAGAGGAAAGTTGAAGGAGATGTTCAAAGATCTGTGTGACAAGAGGGTAATTCAACCAATAGGATCTTCTCCCTGGGTGTCTCCAGTTGTTATCGCTTTGAAACCAGCAGGAGATTTGAGACTATGTGTTGACCTTAGAAGTCTTAACAATGAAATCTGGGTAGACAAACATCCGTAACATAATCTACATGAATTAGTCTCTACTTTGTCAGGCACACAAGTGTTTTCCACCCTAGATTTGGCCAGCGCATACCATCAGATTGAATTTATGAAAGAATAACTTCACCTAACAGCATTCGTTACACCTGAGGGAATGTTCCAATTTTGCAGGATGCAATTTGGATTAGCTAGTGCTGCGTCCATATTCCAGAGGCTGATGAAAGAAACTTTAGAAGGGTGCATGGAGCTATAGCTTTTCAAAATGACATTTTAGTTTACGGAAAGGACAAAAATGATCACAATGCTAATCTGAAAGTTGTGCTTCAAAGGTTGCAACAAAAGGGATTAACGCTCAAAGTTTCTAAATGGAAGTTTAATTGCAAGGAGGTGGAATATTTATGACACAGCATTTCTAAATATGGGATTAAGCCTAAACAAAATCATGTGCAAGCTGTTGTAGACGCTCCGGTTCCAAAGACCAAAGAGCCACTGTTATCATTTTTAGGTCTAACAGAATTTTATTCCAGATTCATTGACAACTATGCTGGTAAAGTAGAATGTTTGCGTAAACTGTTAAGAAAGAACAATGAGTTCTTGTGGCACACAAAGCAAGATCAAGATTTTGTTGATCTTAAGAAAGAATTGGTGAATGCACCTTTTCTTAAGTCTTTTGATACTAAGAGGGAATGTATTGTTGCTGTGGATGCTAGTAACTGGGGTTTAGGGGCCACGCTCTTGCAAAAAAGTAACTCTGAGGAATGTGTTGTGTCATATGCTTTGCGAGTGTTGAGAGAATCTGAGAGGAACTATTCTGAAATAGAGAAAGAGTTTTTGGCTTGTACTTGGGCGGCTGATCATTTCAGACAATTCCTTTGGGGTACACGATTCATACTGAGAACGGATAACCAACCGTTGGTTTATGTGTTATCTGCAGGGAGAGGCAGCAATTTGACTGCTAGGTTGGTGAGATTGGCAGCAAAGTTGCAGGCTTATCAATTTAGGATTGAGTACATACCTGGAAGGTTAAATGTTCACGCAGACTTTCTGTCACAGTTACTGCTTAGCTCTAAAGTGGAGGAGAATGATGGGGAGACAGATTGTGAAGTTGCGAATACTATGGAAGACATTAATGGTGGTAGCCTTAAACCAGGCGATGAGGAAACAATGTCGAAAGAAAAATGGATAGATCAATGTAAAAAAGATGTGGATTTTTCATTGGTGTGCAATTTTTTGGTTAATGGGTGGCCTGAAGAACGGACGTTGAGTGGAGGAACAGCAGTTTTCTAAAAGGTGCAGGATGAATTAATGTATGAAGAATTCTGTCTGTTTCATGGTGATAAAGATGTACCTCCTGTTGGAATGAGGAAAACCATTTTTCTGTTGGGTCATGAAGGTCATATCGGGATGTCTGCTACAAAGAGGCGTGTTCTGGAGTTTTACTGATGGCCGGGTATGGACAGCATGATTGTGAGATTCGTGAGAGAGTGCAATTTGTGTGTCAATCGTGATAAGACGGTTAGGCCTTTGTGTACGGAACCTTCACCTATTGAGTTGGTGGTGGGTCCATGGAGGAAGCTGGGCATAGACATTCTCGGGCCATTTTGTACTTTTCCTAGGAGGGAAGCATTTGCTATTGTGTTGGTAGACAATTTTTCTAAGTGGCCTGAGGTAAAAATGACGGAGAAGGTGACTTCTGAGGTTATCATGCAGTTTTTGGAGGATGTATTTTGCAGAGAGGGACTAGCAGAAGAATTGGTGTCTGACAATGGTCCACAGTTTGTTAGTAAGTCTTTTGAAGATTATTTGGTAAGATGTGGTGTAAAACACAAAAAAAACGCTAACTAATATCCCCAGTCTAATGGTCAAACTGAGAGGTTCAATCAGGTGGTAAGAGAATCCATTCAGTTGGCTGTCAAGGGAGGTTTATCTTGGAAGAAGGCTTACCAAGCTACTTTATTATCATATTGCATTATGCCCAACTCCATAACTGGTTGCTCACCTTTGAGTTGTTACGCTGTAGGAAACCTTGATTGAAATAGGCTCCTTGGTGGTTGAAGGAATGTAGTAGGGTTTTCGAGACATGTTTGGATTACAAGAAAATCAGGGAGCGTGTGAAAATTTACCAAGGGAACATGAATAAAAACAAATGCAGGAACATGTGTAGTAAAATTCAGGTGGGTGATTGGGTCTGCCTTAAGAAACCTGTTTCTAGCGGCAAAGAGTCACCCAAATGGTCAGAACCTACTGAGGTTGTGCAAGTTTATGACGAGGCAGTTAAAGTCCAGGGTGGTAAAATCTGGAATATGAGTCGTATTTCTGTTTTCAGGGGTACTGTAAAAAATACTGTAGATCAGAATGGTTGTTCTAAGAGGGATGATGATGGTAATGTGTTCTGGGATTTACGGGAGGATGGTGATGTACGTGAGGACATGGATTTAAGGGTGCCAAGCGGTGTGCCTATGTCTACATCCCAAGTTCCTGATAAAGGTGGATTTCGTGAGCAGGAGGTACTGCAGGACAGGAGGAGATGGTGAAGAAAAGTGCTAGAGCTAAAATATGTCCAGCAAAGTATTCTGATTATGTAATGTTTTGAGTTTTATCCTTATTGTGAACTTTTATTTTCCTGTGCTATTTTCAGCTACATATTTAAGTAGTTATTTATAGTTATTTATATTTATATTATTGTATATGTATTTTTTTTCTTTTCTTTCTTAAAAAGGGAAGGTGAGTTGTGTTTACGTCATTCTTTGGGTTTAGAATGTTCTGTTAAGTGTGGTCTAGAATGTGTGTTGAGTTTGGATTGGGAGGAGGACGGTTGGAGAAACGCGGTGTATCACACGCCTGCGTACGTTGTTGCTGCATTATTAATGAATAAACCTTTAAGTCATCACTTACCACTGTGCCTCATCACTACAGAATTGGCAGCAGGGAAATCAGTCTGTAGTTGGTGAGTGTTGAAGAGCTGCAGAGAGTTTCTTCAGCAATTTGATAACAGTTGCGTATTTCCAAGAATATGGGAAGGTCGCGGAAGAGGTGGAGGCATTCAGAATCAGTATGAGCATGGTGCTGATGGGTTACAGTCCTCTGGAGTAGGTGTGGTGGGGGCAGGGGTCCAATGGCCCCTGAGTGGATGGACTTCATTGTGGTGGCAGCTTCTTCTGGTATGATGATGAGCCACGTGTTTAGCGTTGTTCTTTGGATAAGATTGGGAGGCATTTGGTGAGGTCTGTTGGGTCTGCTTGCAGGTTGAAGTTGCTGTGAATGGTTGAAATTTTGTAGCTGGAGAATTGAGAAAGATTGTTGCTGAGGTCCTGTGAGGGAAGCTTGCATGTGAGTGTGGAGTGTTGTGTGGGTGGTTGCAGGACTGCCTGAGTGTGAGAGAGTGGGTGCTGTCAGTGCTGGAACAGTGAGTGATGGATGTGGGTAAATGCATGAACGCTTGCAGGAAATGCAGGAGAATGCTCCCTTGGTGTTGTGTGTTGCGGTAAGGCAGCAGTGTGTGGAGCAGCAGACGAGGTTGAGGGTGCAGAGAGTTGCAGCATGGTAAAGGCGGGAGTGGGGAGGACCAGTGTTCCTGGCACTGCGCATGGTCCAGGCGTGACGGGCGCATATGGGGTATTGTGGTGTGAAGATGCACACATGCAAGAGTCAAACATCAATTTAAAATAATGCTGACTTCAGCAAAACTGTACATTTCACAAATGCATTTAATTTAATACGCAATTTTCATGCTCTAATTTTAAATAACACATTATGCTACAATTTTGTAAAAGAGACACAAACTCACTGATAAAAAGGTATTACTATTTTGAATGCTTGGGTGAAGGCTTACTGTCCCCTACAGTCAGCATCCCAGATTTTTTACTAGGAGCCAGAAGCCCAATTACTACCTCATTAATATTCATGAGGCAAGATATTTGGGACTCTTAGAGCCTCATTATGTGTGACAGGGGTGCAGAGGCGTTTATTTTGCACCACAGAATTAATGATAACAGAGGAGGAGCAGAATTAACAAGGATTACGGTTGAACCCTGAAAATCACTGAGTAAAGAGTAATGACTGAATTAATATATAATTCTGGGTCTGATTACTTTGATAATTCAACATTCTCAACCCACAATTTCCACCAGAGATTTCAGCCGCTTGCACCAGCCAAAATCTTTGGAAGAAACAATACAGGTCAGTCATAACATTGCAGACCTCCTAATTCCCTGTGTGCCCTATCAGAGTTACACGGATTAGCAGGAATTACAGGCCTTTCATAAAGAGGGCCTTAGCAAAATAACCCTTTGTCATTTGAGGGCTTATCTTATTCCTTGCACCAGAAAGGGAGAATGATCATCTCAGAGTGATGCAAAAATTGTGCTGTGACCAGCCTCCTTTGAGAATCAGGCATTCAATTTGTGAAGAGAGATGTGGAAGTATAGTTATCCTCTACATATCTTAGAAAAAAAAATGAATGGGCTGTGACTCCAGAAAAATAACAAGTAATTCTAGAATACTATAAGGGGTTCATTTTGTATTTGCAGATGCGGGGCATTCGCTCAAAAACAATGGATTGCCCACTGACCAAATTTGCAGTTCCCCCACCCTATTTATTAGTGGGGGGGAACCATTAGGTTTCGCCTGGCAGAGCCTCACCTTACTCCACTAGTAGAACTCTTGACCTAGTGGCCTGTTCACCGGTGGACCTATCAGTTATAGCAGTGATACGCAAAGTAAGGCCTGAGGGCCGCACGCCGCCCTTCTGACCTTTACATGCAGCCCCCTCATCAACAGGAGCACTGAGCTGCTATTTACTCGAGTCTGCACTAATATTAAAAAGATGTTAAACAAACAGGCAAGCATTTATTTAAAGGTTAATTTAAGCTAAGGAAAAGAAGTAACTAGGGTGTTAACTTTAGATATACCTTCATTTTTAAAGGCATCTTGCTGCAAAAGTGTAAAATTATGATAAAGTCTGTTCAAAATTCAAACAGTGTATTTCATTCACATACAGAACTGTTTCACCTTAGTACATCAGATTAAAATCAGTGCATTTAGAAGTATTTTTTTAAAGTGTTAGTTTTCAAACTTGAATTTAGAAACCTGTATTCTTCACCCCACCCTGACAACAATGCCAATAGTGAACAAAGAGGCAAGCCAGTTGTTATGTGCTCTCTTTGAGTGGCAAAGGTTTCTATTATACAACAGCATTATAGTTTATTATATCAAACACGAGAGGTGGTTTTGTACAGCACACATCCTCAAGTCATTTATTTTGAGGCCCTCATATGTGATAATGAAGAAAATGGAGGGAAAGTGAAATAAAACAATTGACTAGGATCACACAATTTGCTTAAGTGGAGAAGCCGAGATTATTCGCAAGATTTTGGTTTCACATTGTGCAATTCAGACACTAGATTCATATGTTTTTCTGACCCAACACCCACCTTACCACTAACCCCCCCCTGCCCTACCACCTACCCCTAACCCCGACTGCCACCCTGCTGGCATTAATGCAGCCTCGGTCACATCACAGATCAAACTTTGTGGCCCCTTGGAAAATGTTTGCGAATATCCATGAGCTATAATGACAGTTTCCTTGCTTTATTTAGGTTGGCCGACCACCACTGGGTTTTCCCACCTCGTACTGCATTGTGATTTCCAGGTACTGACAAACAGGCACATGCATCAAAAGAAAAACCGGTCGCAAACGGGCAGATTCTCAGAATCTGCCCCTTTGCGACCAGTATTTTTGCATTTGGGATGCATCATCCCAAATGCAAAAACCGCAATTTAAGTAATCTCTAAATTGCGATTACTTAAGTCACGATTGCATTTAAGGAATCGCAAATTGAGATTCCTTAAATGCAATGCAACAAAGTAAAAAATTAGCGATTTCGCTACTAGGGGCGCAATTTACCATGAAGTTGAACTTCATGGTAATTGCAAAACTTTGAGAAATGCACTAAAGTGCATTTTTCAAAGTTGAAGGTTACACACACACACATGTCCTTGGGACATGTGTGTGCGCAACATATGTGCACGGATCAATTTCAGGGTGCAACAGGGTGTCCTTTTGACACCTCTGCACCTTGAATAGCATGCGCAATTTGCGAAGTACCTATTGGTACTCGCAAATAGCGTCAGCAATTTCCCATTCATTCCTATGGGCCTGTAGGCCCATAGGAATGAATGGGAAGCCATTCCTTATTTGCGACTCGCAAATACGGAATGTGAAGGAATCTCTATTATTATAGCGATTCCTACATGCATAGGATTTTGCGAATCCTTAATTGCGAATCCTTAATATTCGCTATTAAGGACTCGCAAAATCCTAGCTTGATGCATGTGCCAGTAAATGAATTATAAAAATTCCTGTCCATATCCTAGTTTTCTCTTCTTACTGATACTGAATTATTCCTTTATAAGATCTTGCTTATTTTCTAAGGGAGCAGAAGACACCAGGTGTACAAAAAGTAGGAATTCCATTTTCCTAATTGCAATTCTTATCAAATCGCAATTTGGAAATCGCAATTCTTAATGTTACAAAACTTACAACTTTTCGATAGCGATTCCTAGTGTTTCGCAAATCGACCTACCTCATGAATATTATTGAGATAGGTCACAGTTTACGACCCATTAAAATGATAGTCATCACAGGGATGGTGGCCTGATGGAGTCAGCAGACCACCAAGTCTGTGACTGCTTTTCAATAAAACACGCTTTTTTTTTTAATGCAGTCCTTTTTTCTTATAGGAAAATGGAATGTGTTTCAAAAAAGTAAATGAAAAGTTCAAATTTAATTTTTTTAGGAGCATGCAGTGGTTTGTTGGACGATTGCCTGTTCTTAAAATATATTTATTTTAACATTCTCAAATGGGACCCATGGGTACCCTTTCCCATTTGCGAATGGGTTATCACCTCCTTCGAGGTGTCGTTAAATATAAATTTTTACTACCAGAATTTGGTCATAAGGCATTAAAACACCCCATTCAGATTCAGTATTTGGAAGGGATGCCCTAAACATGCCTCTTCCAAATATCGAATCACCATGTATTCGCAATTCCAAATTACGATTCGGCAAAGTGTTTTTGAATCACAATTTGGGATTCATGCATACAAAACTGATTTTTGGGCAAGTGGGCCCATTCTGTGAATCAGCCCATTTGCAACTTCAAAATAGTTTATACGCATGGCCCTAAGTGACTTTGGGGGATACTGTGTGACTTTAATTTTTAAACTGGTGGACTGATCTTAGCCATAATGCTTCCTTTTCTTCATTGGTCATCACCTCACACTTCAAATTTGGTTCTATTGTCCTTTTCCTAGTTTTCCTGAGGGGAGAGGTTTGTGGGTAAAAACACCTAAGCTACAGTTTTAGTGCTCTAATGGCCTAGACATGGGGCCGTATTACGCATTGTCATTGTTTGCGCCCGGCGCACCTTTTGGTGCGCTGGGCACAAGCAATGACAGTGCACCCTATACAATGTATGCACTGCCCCCAGGGCAGCACATTCATGAGAAAACACGGAGCGGCTGCTGGCAGCCGCTCCATGTTTTCACAGTGCAGCGGCAACCCACTTTTAAAGGGGGATTAGAGACCTCCTTGCAGGTGGGTGCAGTCAGTGACTACACCCGCCTGCAAGGGGATGTCTGGGGGGTCCATGGGACCCCCTTTCTGCCCTCCAGAGGGCTGCTCTCAGGGGGTGCACTCACAGCTTCTTTGCCTCTGCGCCCACGTCTGTAATATGGCGGGGGCACAGAGGCAAAGGAATTCCCTCATGGCCATAGGGCACAACCCTATGCCAATTTGGGAACTCCCCCTGAAGGTAGCGCTGGCGCTTTAAGTGGGCCAGCGCTATCAATATCCCTGAAGGGGACTCACAAGCGTCTGCGCCCCCTTCTGTAAAACCAAAATGCCCCCAGGGAGCGCAAAGCAGGCACAAACGACCGTTGCGCCCTGGACACTTATTGTAATACGGCCCCTGATGTCAACTTTGCTAATCTCCATTTCGTGTTCATTGATTGATTTTGTTAATATTATTTCTAGTGTTCATAGACTCATCACCTTCTTGCTTTGACAGCGTAGTTGGATGAGGGTCTATTCTTCCTTAGGTAGCATAACAGAGCCCAAAATTAAGACCTTTAATTTTCGTTTCTAAAATAGTATTCTCGGGGATCTGCAATCTTTAAATTATTTTAATTTCTCTGTCACAGCATGTGATCCTGTATTAACTGTGGGTCTTCTTTCACCACATTTTATGCACCTTGTCTGTGTTTCCTTTGCAGTGTTTAAACCTCTGTGGGACTGAGGCATGTTGCTGAGTTTCAGGCAGGCAATATCCATAATGGTGCCATGTGATGAATTGGAGATGCTCTCTTTTGTCTTGTGCACTCAAGGACGTAAAAATGTCCATGATCAGGAAGACCTGATAGGATATTTTTTGGAGACTTACCTCTACATCACAGTTTAATAGATTACTGCTGACCTTTTATGCGTGACATATTGCTATTGTACGTAGTATCATTGCATGTTGTAATTTGTTGCACACATACACATCACAAGCCAACTAGTGTGAGGTCATTGAATGCCAAGAACTTCCTCTTTGTGCTTTGACGTTTTTAATGTCTAATGAGAGCAAGGAATGGAGGGTGGTGTGGGTGGAATATGAGATACAAGTAGCACCTGAAGGATGGACAATAAATAAACAATTACCAGGCGGCGTTATAAAGTTGATAAATAACAAAGGTTTATTCCGTTTCAATGAATAGCTTAGTAAAATGTCTTTGCAGTAGGTTATTCAACCAACTACAGCATACTCTCTAAGATATTCAGAAGGACACTACAATTAGTTCCTGCTTTTGAAGGGGTGTAGCAAAAGTGTAGTGACAGTGTAGTGCAGTTGAAGTGTCTGACCTCCTAGAATAAATGTACAAAATATTTTTGGGGGATTTGATCATACTGGTTTTGTGGCATGCATCTCTATGCACAGGTGTTTCTTGTGCGACCATAACATTCTGGGCATTTCTGCTACATGGGGAATGGGATCGAGCTTCAGTCTGATCATCCAAATGCCATAGTTTGTTCAAACTCCTTTGCTGTGATGTAACCCTGTAGCTAGTTTCCAATTCCATTACCAAATGGTCAATGAATTTAACAAGACCCATAAAAAACACTGTTAGGCCTTGAAACCAAGTTATGCTGCTGCTTAGTTGGAAGTGGGACTTCTCATGCTCCCTGGACTGAATGAGGAGTACTGCAAGGGTTGTGGGCTCACCCGCATGCAGTTTTGTGACTTGCTGCTCTCGCGTCCTAAATGTTTGTGAAAGGCCTCAGTCTGGCACCATTCAAGCACTCCAGCATTACGATGGATTCTGTGTGTGGGAAATTGTGAGACTACACATTGACCAATAGCATCCCGTCCCAAAATATTTGGATCAGTGTTGCATCAGATCCTGCGTAGTATTTGGCTAGAGACCAATAGAGACCCTTTAGACGCATGCCATCCTGGGAAAAACTCTGGAAACCTGCAGGCAGGCTTCTTTACACAGTGTGGAGTTCAGATGCTGCTAAAAGACGTAACTGATGGAAAATAAGGGGCATATTATCAAGGCGGTGCTATGAAATTATCGCCGCTTTTGCGTCCGTTTTCGGGCGAAAAGCGGCGATAATTTCATCGCCTTATCAGCAAAGACACGCTATCGCGTGTTTTGCTGACTTAGCGCCCGTTCCCAGCACGCCTAACTTTGCATCGCTAATGAGATGCAAAGTAGGCGTGGCTGTGAAACCAACCAGGGAAAATATCGCAAGGCAGCTTCGCGATATTAACAAGGAGGGGTAGCGATTTTTTAAATCGGGTTAAGTATGACTTAACGCAGGAATTTAACGTCTGTTAAATTCCTGACTAAGGCATACTTAACATGGGGGGTGGATTCTGTGGCTAAGACCACAGGCCCTATCATCTAGGATATCGCCGGTTTCCACCATGGAAAACGGCGATATCCACACTATCTCTGGAATTTTTATCGCCTCGGCGATCCGCGTTGTTGATAACGCGCTAACCGGGCGATAAATTCCAGAGATAGCCGGCGATAAATATGCAAGCGCCTAGCGCGCTTTGCGATATTTATCGCCGGCCCTTGTTAATATGCTCCTAAGTTCCTTTTCCTACCCTCCTATTCGAGCTTTGTTCATATCTATGTATTAGTTTTTTTTCCCCTCAAATTCAGTACTCATGTGAAAGATCATTCTTTATTGCTACTAGGTTTCCCCTTACCACTGAGGAGCTGGTTATGAGTCAGCCGAAGCAGTATCCGTGACTGTATAACTCCTCAGCCAACTCCGACTTTTTGTCACTTACCAAAAATGAATAGTTTTTGTATTGTATTGTAATTGCATTTATATAGTGCTTATGAGAATACCAGGCCTGATTTTATCAACTGTGGAAATTCACTGTCAAACCAACACAACAGTAAGGCAGATCAAGAGGGCCGAGGCACTGGCGGCTGGTGACATTTGAAAGTGGTGTGGCGTAAAATTTGTGTGGGAGTGCACTGCGCCGATCGAGCGTAGCGAGCAAACCTGAACAACCTAAGGGGGGCTCTGGTGGGTTTCCCCCCCCCGAGAACATTTTGAAAAAAGAGTGGGCAAACTGGGACATCTTAAGGATTTTGGGGGCCCTGGGCCAAACGTATTTAGGGGGCCCCCGGCCCCTGTTAGGAACAGCTTTGAATATATGGTCCAGTTTCAGCTACTTCATGCCCTCTTTGGCCAGGTCACTTACAGTGCACAGCCATTCCTCCAAAATTCTAAATGTGTTTACATCTATAATATTCATGGATAGTGATGACGTGTTTTCAATATTGCAACACAAAAGCAGCAACACAACAGCAGCTCACTAATATTAATGCAAATAATCTCTGTGACGCCTTCCCATTTCTCATATGTGAGAGGTACTGTTTTGATCTAAAAGTAAGTTTTTTAAGGATGTTACATGAAACGTAAACTAATATTTCTCTGCAAAATGTCACTCGGTAATAGACTAGTCTCCCACATCACCCACATTAAAAATAAATGTCAGGAAAACGGTATTCAAAAAATTCTGTTTATGAAGGTCTGGAGAAAAGAATTCAATTATTATCTAAAAATCAAAATGGTTACAAATAGAAAAATTAATCAGTGAATTTATGCTACACTAATAAATCGCTCATAACAGGCAAATGTATGCACTAAACTCAAAACACATTCTCAGTTAATTGGCACATCAAGCAATACATTTATTATAAGGGTGTGGAAAGCAGAGAAGCACTTACTGTAGCTTCAGGTGTGCATGTAAAGAATGCTTACAGTGCTCCTGGGGAGGGGGTCAGTGAAGACAAAATTTGAGGAATGAGGCATGTGAGTAAGTTTTCAGAGGTGCGTGCCAGCAGAGCAAGGCCTAGCTTCAGAGACAACACAACATTTCTTGTAGATAGAAATGTTTCTGAATCTAGGCCCTGCTGGCACGCACCGATGCGTGCTAGAAGGGCCTAGCTTCAGAAACATTACATTTCTATCTACAAAAGATGTTATGTTTCGGCAGCTAGGCACTGCTCTGCTGGCACGCACCAAAAGCATACGTGCCAACAGGGCCTCGCTTCTAAAACAGAACATTCCTTGCAGATAGAAATGTTTCTGAAGCTAGGCCCTGCTGGCAGGCACCCTAGAGGTGCGTGTCAGCAGGACCTAGCGTCAGAAACATTTCTGAGTTACTCTGCACCAGCACAAGTCTGCGATCCCGCTATAAACACTAAGGGGCATATTCTCAAGGACTTATCGCCGAGTTAGCGGCACTTTATCGCAGCCAAAGTGGTGATAAATTCATCGCACCATTCACAAGCTGGTGCTAACAGCCGATACCACCAGTATTCCTGCGATAGCAGCCGCAAAAAACATCGCCACAGATGACACCGGCAACTAACGCTAATGAGATGCAGAGTAGGCGTTCCCGTGCAAAAACCCGCAGAAACACCACTTCGCAACATTCCCAACGACCAGCCAGAACGGCGATAAGAATCAAAAACATGCAATAAGGCGCGTTAGCAGCATGGATTTAACACCTGCTCCTACCTGGTGTTAAGTCGGACACAAACCTGCACCATAAAAGGGAGCCCAGCCCACAGCCACACCAGAAGAACAACAGATGCCATGGAGCTACTGATCATGCAGCTCGGAGCACCAAGAGGGCCACAACACCCACCGCCACCACACCCAGGACCCCCACCCACGCCCAGGCCCCCCCCGGACTACCACAGACGCAGCGCAGACAAAGACACTGGACCTTCCAAAATCGCACCAGCCTGGGAGACTTAACACCAGAGGAAGTCATTGCCCACTACAGGCTCAAAAGGACAACCATCCTACACATCCTGACCATCATTGCCCACAGGCTGACGGTACCAACACAGCGGAGAACCAACATCCCTCCGCAGACAAAGCTGCTGGCCGTGCTGCACCTGTTGGCCTCTGAGACCTTCCAACCAACAACTGCCAGAGTCGGAGGAGTCTCACAGCCAGCCCTGTCAAAGTTCCTCACACCTGTCCTGGATGCCATCATCAGCTTGGTACCCCGGCAACTTTACTTCCCACACACTGCGCAGGAACAGCTGGAGATCAAGCAAGGCTTCTATGCCATAGCTGGCTTCCCGCACGTGTTGGGGGCAATCAACTGCACACATGTACTCCTCGTGCCCCCTGCCGCCACTGCACACAATTACCGCAACAGGAAACACACGCATTCCATCAATGTGCAGGCAATAGTGGACCACCGGGGACTCTTCACCAATGTCGTCCCCAACTACCCAGGCAGTGTGCATGATTCCTTCATCTTCCGACAGTCCATCATCAACCAGTGCTTTCAGGATGCCACCTTTGGGAATGCACTGCTCGTCGGTAAGTACCAACGGAACACACCACACACCTCAACACCACATTCAGACAACTCACAACTCTGGGAATGCACACATCACAAAATCACATACAACATGACAACCAACATCCCCACATTCCAAACACGACAACACTACTTACTGTGGCAACCTGGGCTAGCCATCTACACAAGCCATCAGCGGCATGGCACCTCAGCCACACAATAGCAGAATGTGGGGAGAGGTGGGAACCCGGCATGTGCGAAGGAGGCAAGTGACCCATGAATAAGAATGTACACAATGCCAAGTGTGGAGTGGATGTGCTGGACAGACCGCAGTATGCAGACCACAGACACTTCCATGTCGACATACACTGCTGGTGTCTGGAGTGTACTGGACAGTGGACGCAACCATGTAACTGCAGCCAGCGGGGAACAATGCGGAAATGTAGCTTGTTACGTCCCCCCCTGTAAGCGTGCGAGGAGTGGGCTGGCCCGGTGTACGCCAGGCCAGCGTAGGGGTGTGAATAAAAAGCCCGTTACTCTGGGCGTGGTTCTCTTCCGGAATGGCCAACGTGTCTGCCAGGATGGCGCCTCTCACCCTGCCACGAGGCCGACGCCATGAGCGGCGGTGCCTGCGATCCTGTGCACCTGCTGCACCCCAGGCCGCTGGTGCCAAAATGCGTCATGCCCACCCCAGCGCAGCCAGGCCGCACTGCTCACCTGCCGACACCGGCGTGTGTCAAAGAGGGCCCACCACGTGCCAGTGGAAGCTCCAAGCCGAGGCCCGCGACCATGGCAGCCTCCTCAGACCATCACGGCCTCCGCGACACAGGCCCCCCATTACTCCTTTCTCATTGACGTACTCCACCACTGCCTCCGGCCTACACTGCGGTCCGGTAGGTCACACATTTGGAACTGAGTCTTGATTATACAATGGCTATAGTACATAAGTTTATTGCAGAGTATATATCACCATACTCCCTACGATGTGGTGCCACCGACTCTGTGCATAGCATTCCAACGACACGTGTCTGTGGGCCCGTGCTGACTACTACCTTCGGCCTACACTGCGGCCCAGCACCGCAGTCAAGTAGGTCACACATTTGGAACTGAGTCTTGATTTTACAATGGCAGAGTCTGTATCATTGCACGCTAAGAGAGGAGTAAGAGGAAGACGCGATTCAGTCTGGATGACAAACAGGATCCTCGTTACGGAGGTGACCGAACCCCACCAACAACTGCCCTGGTGCCACTGACTCTGTGCATCGCAAGCCAAGGACACATGGCTGGGGGCCCCTGCTGACCACTGCCTCCGGCCCACACTACGGTCAAGTAGGTTACACATTTGGAACTGAGCCTTGATCTATTTATGGCAGAGTTTATACCATTGTACAGGCCTCATCGCAGACTGTATCCCCTTTCAGCTCTGGTGCCACTAACTGTGTGCCCCGAATTTCATGGACACCCTCTGGTTGAACTTTGGTGGTGTCTCAGTCAATGGCCTGGGGGTTGTCTTCATCATCATGTGGCTGGTAATGACTTGGTGTTAAACATGAGTCTGTAGCATTCATCTCCTCCATATTGCATGTGTCTTCTTGGTACTGCCCTCTGTATCATGCCCTGGAAGAACACCTTCCACTGTCCCCCAAAACCCTCTGCGACATTCACGTTGGACATCGACGAGAACCCGCTCAGCTCTCGTGGCCCTACCTCAGTGCACCGGTAGTCACCGTCCCGTGGCGGTGTGCCTGTGCCGGCCACAGTGCATCCGTGGCCACTAACACTGTGCAGCTCAAGTCGTGGACCCTTGCTGTTTGAACTGTGAACTTCTGATTGTCTAATCACTGTTGTAGTTGTTGCCAGCGCCAACAACTACCTGAGGGCTGGCTTACACTCACCCCACACCCATCCAGCACAGGCGTCACTGGACATGTGACCCTGGCAATAAAGGGTACGGGCGCACGTGCCCGTAGCCAGTTCCACAAACTATCTAAGTGTGTCTGTGTGGTCATTGTGTGTGCATGAGGGCCCCGGGCCCTACTACATTGCATTGTGCTGTGTACAGCAGACGCAACCATGTCACCTCAGGCAGTGGGGTAGACCTGGGGCATGTAGCTGTGTCGTACCCCCCTGTAGGCATTGCCAGAGTGGGCTGGCATATGGCAGTCCAGCGTAGGGGTGTGGATGATCACCCCGGGGGTCTGGGCGTGCTTAAGTGTAGGGCTTGCCAATTTAGTACCTCATGCGTGTGTCTTTGTTGTGGTGTCGGCGCCACCCGTCCCGCAATGGACAAAGTTGCAATGTAACATGCCCCCGAGTGTGGGCTCGGATGAAGGGATTAATGAATGAGCGCAAGCCCGCTCAGGGTCCGGGATCATACATGCCAACTGTTGTGTGTGTATCGCTATTACCGCAGCATGAGCCAAAGGTCTTGCCTCGACCGCATCGCGACTTCGGCCAGCCATGAACTCCACATCTGTGTCCGCCCTATCCTTACCATAGGCCTACACACACGTGGCCACCCACCTTCAACGCACATCACAGTGTCGTTGTCAGGCTTGTGGACATGCGCAGACAGGCATGACAATGGTGTGCCGTAGGAGTGCAGGTGATGCAAGCGCGCAGCACACATGAGGAAATAGGCTCGGGGGAGGGAGGAGCAGCAGTGAGGCTACGTAATGCGCATTGATGGCGCTCATTTGTTACTAGCAGTACATGTCAAACCGGAATCACTATGACACACATATCACATGCCAATGAACTAGTGAGCCTGCCAACACATCATGCAGAACCAACTATTGACTCATGTCTCTCTGCACTGTCACAGGTGATCATGGATATGCACTCTGCCCTTGGATGATGACACCCCTCCGAGCCACGAACACACAGGCTCAGAGGCAGTACAATGCGGCCCACAAACGCACCAGGGGCATCGTGGAACGCACATTTGGCGTGTTGAAGACACGTTTCAGGTACGTTGACATCACAGGTGGGAGGCTCCTGTACAGCCCAGTCATCGTGTGCAAGCTGATCGTTGCATGTTGTGTGTTGCACAACATATGTGTACGCACCAATGTCCCATGGTTACGAGTGCCAGATGCACCGGACGATGATGAGGAAGATGAGGCAGGTGGACCACACCCCACTGCAGCTGCAGCAGGAATAGCCCGTAGGAACAACATCATTGACATTTTCTTCACATGAGGACGTCACATTGTGTCAGTGCTTGGCAATCATGAGACAGTGCAAAATGACCACAGGCACAGCATGTGCAAATAAATTCAATGCAACACACATTCCCTGGGTTTCTGTATGTGTGCTGCTGTGTGGCACTGGGATCAGGGACATGTTCCAGAGTCATTGTGGGTGTGCATTGTGCTGTACTTAATTGTGCATGTGTGCCATTGTGCCCATCTCCCCCGTCCCCCCAGTCCCTGGTCGGTACTCACCCTGTTGATGTTGTGTCAGGTCATGTTGTGCAGTGTCCCGATCCCCAACTCCTGGCACCATATCCCGACTGATGACTGTGGCCACCATTTTCTCACTGTCATCCAGCTCCTGGTGTGCAGCTGGTCCCCCACCTCCAATCTGGTTTTGCCCTTCACATCATTCCAGCGCCTCTTGACCTCTTCCATTGTCCTCCTCGACACTCCAACTGCATTCACATTGTTCACGATGTACTGCCATGTTTCCGTTTGTGTTGCCGATGACACAGTGGAGGTGACGTACAGTTGTTGGTTGTGTTCTGTCTCCTCCGTGACGATGATCTGGTTTTCCTGCGGACTGAACCCTGTCTCCCTCTTCCTCTTCCTGGCCGGTCGTCTGTGAGGCTTGTGGGGTTCACGTTGTCCTGTGCACTCGGTCCAGGTGCGTCCATGGTGGTACGCAGTTACATTTTTAATCTTTTTCTTGCTCTGCTTTTATGGTGCATTTTCCCGCATGTCGCGTGGGAATCACAGGCCTGTCACTGGTTATCGCTGGTTTTGTTTCACGATTTGGGACGTCGCACCTTTTTTCGCGTTGGGGGTTCGCATTTTTTTGGCATTGCGTTGATTTTAACGCGGGCATTTGTCGCGTTATCGTGGGGCAATCGCATGGTGCCGCCGGGTTGTGAATGCTGCATTAACACGGTGTTATTTTCCCGTGATGGACTGCGATGTGAGAAGTTGCGTTAAGCGATTTTGGCGATAGTTAACATGCGTTCTTGAGAATATCCCCCTTACACTCTTTGAAGTGCAGAGTAGTCACTCTGCACTTCAAAAAGTGTTAATGTTTATATAGCTGAACGCGATCCGAAAGTATTAGCGTGGCTGGCTTTACATGAGCGTGCCAATCAGTCAGTACACACAGAGGACACAGTCAGTCAGTGTCCTCCAGTCCTCACACACAAAGTCAAGCACTGACTGGCGCGCTCATGTAAAACCAGCAGCGCCAAGACTTTCGGGTCGCGTTCCCGCTATATGAACAACATTAACACTTTTTGAAGCACTTCAAAGATTGTTAACATTACAAAAAAAGTATGTAATTTGTTCCATCATGGACTTTGCGAACTCACTAACAGTGTTAGTGAGTTCGCAAAGTCCATGATGGAATGAACTGCACAGGGACTGGAACAGGAACTACATACTTTTTTGTTAGGCACGGGTAGATTAATGACTTTTTTCCCCATTCACCGGTCCCCAGTATCACAGGATGTTGAGCACACGACGCCGATACTCAAACCTGGTTCCCTTCAGGTGAACCAACCAAAACCAGGTCCAAGTCTCGACGTCGATGGCTCAACATTTTTGTTGACGTCATCACACAGTGTGCAGCAGCAGGGTTCATGGCAGTAATGGCCAGAGCAACACAGCTGCCCACTTTGGAGACGGTGTGCACTCACTGTGCGACCTGTTCTGTGCACTGCAGTCATTCATGGCCGTAATGGCCAGAGCAGAGCTGCCAACTTTGGAGGGACCAAAGCAGGCAGCTCTGCTCAGGCTATTACGGCGGCAGCCATGACTGCAGTCCACAGTTCTAATCCACATGTCGCAAGGACTGCACCACGTCGCTGTGCCTGAAAAATTTAAATATAATTTATTTATTTTAAACATTTACCAACCTATGAGGAATCCTCCATCCGGTACCGGTCTGAATCAGTGTTCAGCCAGATAGGGTTCAAGACGGCAGGCCGGCAGCAGGCTTAGTCTTAGAAGAAGTAGTGTGCGCATCACGAGATGAAGCCTCAGGCCTGCCGGGGCAACAGGTCAAGCCGCAGCGGAGCTCTCCTGACTCTTTCTCTCCACAGACCACTCCCTTGTGTGCAATCAAGAATCAGGCAATGGCGTGCGCACACAGAGGGGAGAGGGAGAGAGAGGCTGAGCTAGGGGAGCAAATGACAGACCAATCGCTGCATGGCTTTGCAATAAAGCAATGCAGTGATTGGTGAATATGTGCCGGGAGCGTAGCCAATGCCCCCAGGCTTCGCGACCGCATTCTCTGCCTAGAGACAGCTGGGAGATGCTGAAGCAGCCAATCCAGGCACTGCTAAAGCAGCACTTGGATTGGCCTGGGCAGGGCAACTCAATGCTCCTTAGGAGACCGGGGGGCTGCGGCTTCGATCCCCCCGGCTCCTTCATTTTACAGCAGAGGCTTTTAACATTGCGCATGTCGGGCTGGCCAGGAAAAGGCACTTGGCCAACCCAACATGCTCATTGCTGCTCTGGCTGGCTGAGCCCTACTCCTTCTTGCTCCTAACCCCACCTCCCTGAGCCAGAAGCCTGCTGCAGAGGCAGGCAGCATAATAAGGGACATCACCATCACGTCAAGACCACCAGGTAACGCCCGCGGCTGAGACAGCTGACTGCCGCCGCGGGCTGAAATTTTGTAAAGAAAGAGTAAAAGTAAGTACACAAAACACTGTTTATTTTGGCAAAATTAATCAGTGGGGCGACACCCAAACGCTCATATGTGCTCAACCCACATCTGACCCTGGCCGACATCATGACGGAGAGCATGCAAAGCTCACCCTAGAGAGCCTAGCCCTGGACACCCTCCCGCTCCCTAAGGTTCTGTCGTAGCAATCTGCTGTGGACCCCAATCACATTTGCAATCTGCTCCGAACTGATTACAGATGTGAAAATGAAAGTGCCTAAAATCTAGTAAAAACCTGTGATTTTTGACCTGGTAATTCCGGGTCTGCCTGTTTATTCCCCATTTTTGGGATTAATTTATTAATTCCCATTCAGTATCGAGCACTTTCTGCCTGTGCTCAGAGATACATGTTTGAGGGGTTCTCTGGGATGATACCCTACATCGCCACAGTAGAGGAAAAGAGAGAGTGAGATAAAAAATGAAGTGAAAAGGCAATGACACCACCTTGAAATGTAAGATTTTCCAGACAGCCTACAACTGCTGCCAGCAGGGATCAGGTCAAGAAGCATCTGCCCCACACAAGTTACAGGAAAGCATTCAATGTTCTACATTGTCATTACCCCTCTTAGAGGGCCACGGGGCAAGTAGGAGGTACTGGGCACAACCGTGGGTGTTGAGGCCTTTTTCTCTAGATGTCCTGAGGCCTGACCACTATAAATTCTCAGCAACTGGCCTAAGTACCTCTTCAGCGCTTGACTCTCAGTGGTAGCACGGGTTGGCCAGTCAAAGGCATCTCGTTGGGGGGGGGAGTAGATACAGGGGAGTGAACACAGGCTCACAATTCAAAGTACTTTCAATAGCAACCAATACATGATTGTACGGTCAAAAACTGTCTTTTATGACAAAAGTAGTATTTATATATGAATACAAAGGGAGATACAGCATATGCAAATAATACTCACAGCCCCCCTAAGGTCAGGGCTGTAGTATTCAATAGGCAGGCCTCTAAGTCGCACTTCCCGCTCCCTAGTGGTAGTGGTCATTCTCCATTCTCTATAGGTGACATTCAGGTTAGGCCCCACCAGTAGTCAGAGTCTCTGGAGTCCCATTATGACTCTATTAGAAAAAGTCAAAAGTGTTCCAATGCCAAAAAGCAGACAAGTTCCTCCGGGGCCTTCTCGCCCTTTGATCAGTCTTAACCGCACCAGCAGGAATTGTCTGACCGGAGTCTCTGAGAGCATCTCTCTCGCAGGCACAGCGACTACAACGGCTGTCTTAGGTGAGTATCACACACACAGCTCTGCAGATGCCGCGGCTGGGTAACCTTGATGCTACTCTGCAGCAACAGTTAGTTTCCTTTGATCTTCCCAAGAGGTGGGGAAGGAATCCGTGGGCTTCCAGTCTGGTCACTATTCGGAGCTTGGGTCTACACTAGTCATCACAGAGGCCTCTCCTTACTATGATGACACCAACCAGGCTACGATCAATGTATTTTCCGGTGCCTCCCCCAGCATAAAGGGTCACCACACCTGCTCCGCACTCTGGCGACGGCCTGATCAGCGCAGCTGTGGGTTCCTCTTCATAGTGGCCCCCTCTGTCATACAGGGTCATCAACTTACACATCACACAGGAGCGATGGCCCGATCCGCAAGGTTACCTTCACTGCAGCCTCCTTTGGCATACAGGGTCAACAACTAACAACACCACACATGGGCGATGGCACAATTGGCATGGTTGTAATGCTGGCCACAGCTAAATTCACGGCCGCCCCCTCTGGTATATAAAGTCACTCACTCGAACCGGCACATGGGCAATGGTCCAAAAGGTTCAGCAGTCATCTCCTCACACCTCGCTACAGGGATCCACTCACCAGGATCCCCCACTGAGTCTCACTCCCTCCAGCACTCTCCTCTTCCACACAGGGCTCACTGGTCTTGGCAAGCAGGCAGGTACTGGTGCTCCAGGGTCCAGGAACAGGTGATCTTGGATGTCCCTGAGTGATGTTGCCTTACCAGCTGGGAGGCTGGCAGGCCTTAGCCTCCAACCCTGTTCACAGGCAGAGTCTTGTAGAGCTCCTCCTCCTCGCACAGCCCAACTGCATGCTTGACAATTGACAATTTTGGGTGCCTCGAGCTCCTCTTTTATATAGTCCACTTCCAAACACCAAATGTGATTTAGGGTCTGAGTCTGTAAAGTTTGTGTTGAGGGTCTGCTTCCTTTTGTGTGCCCACTCCCCTGACCTTCCCCCCAGAAAACAGTCTATCACAGCAGGAGAAGCTCCAAACCTGCTAGCCCCACAGCACAAGCCATGGAAGTGACTAGAAGTTCCCACCTGGATGTCAGCCACAGTTATGTGTGCACCAACAGATTACTCCAGGGCCGCATCCCTACTCTCTATAATTCTCTTATCAGCCCCATCTTCTTCATGAGATGTGCCCAGGCCCCTTTGCAGTGACCTCTGTCTAAATCCAAGAGCACCCTTTGAAGTATACTGAAGACCCTGGCTCTCCCGTCCCGTCCAGCTCAAAGGAATGCAGCAATCCACAAATCTGTCAGGGGGTCTTCCTCTAACTCCTTATGCTCCTCCAGTCTCCCAAAATGGAACCCAGAAACTTTCATGTATTGTACCATTCACAGACACACAGACACCCAGCCCATGTGTACAACACACACATACACTGCACAAAGCTACATAATAACTTGATGTAGGCCAAGTATGAGTTAAGCACACAGCAGTGGAACTTTACTTGAGTGGAGTAAGCCTGAAGGCCTCTCTCTAGTGACACAGGTAAAAAGGCCTGTTCACTTCTACTGATACCTATACAGGATGCTTCCACCACTGTACTTTTGATGCTTAATTGCTGGAAAAGGCAATAACCTTTCAACACTATGAAGGTAGTGATTTGCGCTCCCCTCCTGTTCCAACAAGACTACAATCTGTGAGACAGGCCTTTGGCATCGCACATACGCATGATTCGTGATCGCCTGTGACAGTAAAAATCAGCACCAGGTATCCAGACATCATTGCAGCTGGGACACTCAGGGCAGTGGTACACCTCTGTCACCAAACGAGGGGCTTTTACGGCCCAACATGTACACAAAGTTAAGATGAACATCAATTATAGAAAAATTATTCAGAATCAAGATCTAACACATCTTCCCCTTTATGGCCTTGAACAATAACAAAAGGCAGCTAATCCCCACATATATACACAAATGAACCACACATACATGAACCAGTCCAAATATACACCACAACAATATATAACATTTACAGCTCATAATCTTTGAGATTGTTTCGTGGAATACACTTACATGAGGACTTCCTGATGATATTCCTTTACTCATTGAAAGTAGCAGAGTTTCCTGAGCTCCGAAGTGCACAATCAGTTGTGAAATTTATTCCCAATACCTGTTCATTTGAAACATTTGAAGAGGCATATGGCATCTCCTTGTTTCAGCACCTAACCTCATCCATCTTTACCACAAAGTCGGTGACATTTAAAACTCTTTTGGGAGATGGGAAATGGGAAAACCCTTTTGAATGAAACCCTGGCAACTTGATCCTCACCAAGTATCCCACATGCACACATAACACCCAACCAGGCATTCTCTCAGATTGAACTTGAGCTTCTCATCTGTGGTGTCTCTCGCCATGCATTTTCTCTGAGGATAAGCCCCTCTTCACCATCCACAACCTATTCACTCATTAGCCTGGCACTCTTCCCCTCAACTATGGCCCTTGAAAGATTTTTCAGTTCACAATTCCAATTCTTTAACCATGGACAACTGTTAGCTATCCATAAAGGCTGTTGCACTGTTTCACTAGCTGTTACACATTGGATGGTGTAAGGACGTGGTCAGATGATTGGTACCCAAATCCTTGAAGAAGTCAGAAAACTCTGTTGAGGCAGATTGGGAACAACTGTCCATGATAATCCTATCCAGGACACCATCCTGGGAGAATAAATTATTTAGGAACTCTTTGATCGTGCAAATTGTGATGCAGTTGACAAAACTAACTTTAGGCCAACGGCACTAATGATCAACAGCCACTATCCCATACTTAAACACACCCTTCAGAACCTAGGAGGACCAATGATATCAATACCTAACTTAGGCCTGGTCTTCTATGGCACTGGAATTGACTCCACCAGACTTGGAATGATGACCTGCAACTTGTTACTAACAGCAAGCAATACTCATTGTCTTACAAATTGTTTCACCAATTTGTCTAGAATCAAGCATCAAATCAATTCCTTGACCATTCTTTTCATAACACACATCACAATTTTGCCCTCTATACTACATGAACCACCTTGGCCCAGAAGGTCACAAGGAAAAAAGTAGAACTAGGGTATGCAGTCTTCCACGGAGCCCATCAACCATTGACACCTCCATTGAAATGTGGGTATAGGCATCTACCTCTGCATTTGGACGTTCACACCCAAGCTCTAAGGGAAAACTTAAAAGGCAAACCACCATTAAGTTGTCCACCACTGGTATGTCCTTGATTTGATAGCAGAACTCTTGCAGCCTAAATTGCTACTTGGCATTCCTTGGTGTAGATTTTCTCTGGCACCCATGGTGGTAAACAAGTTAAACAAAGGTTTAGGATCAAATCAGATCTTGAATTCAGTGTCCCATAGATACTGCCTAATGTGGTAAAATACCCACCTACAGGCTTGAGTGTTCTGCTCCACCACCAAATGTGAAGATTCCACTCCCCTCAAATATCTATTGGTAAATGCCACAACTTCATCCTTGCCATTCCTTTGCTGCATAAGAACAGCTACCAGTCCATATAAACTAGCATCTATCACTATTATCTTGGAGTCCCGAGTGTCAAACAGCTTAGTGGGAAGAGCCTGGGACACATCCTTTTAATTTGAGCAAACTCTACTGTGCAGCATTTGACCCACATAAGCCTATTCCCTTTCTTCAATAGCTGAAACATGAAGTATGCCTCTTGTTCACATCTTGGAATTAAAGGTCATAGAACTTGAGAAGATCAAGGAAGGAACGTAATACCATTTTCCTTCATTATGGCTAAAACTTGTGCTAGCCTCCTATGTTGCATGTTCTTATCCTCTGCATAAATCAGAAGGTCAGGTCAGAACCAGATCACCCTTTCCATTCCCTTGAACAACATTTCCATAAAATTCTGGAACACCACAAAGGTGGAGGGTAGGCTAAAGAGAGTTAATTTAAAATGTAACGCTCCTTCCGGAGAGATGAACTAGGTCATGTGGTGAGATCTATCTGATGGTAAGATGAGGCTGTGTCCAGCATAGTAAAGACCTTTGCTCCCATTAGCAGTGGCAGCATCTTTGTAATGTTGGGTAAAGGTTGACTGTCTACCCAAAGCATTGCATTTTTTATCCCTGAGATACACACACATTGTAAGGGACCCATTGACTTTGAGGGTCAACACTAAAGCAGACAAGTACTCCGAACCCATGAGGGGTTTAATGATATGCTGAACACAATAGTTATCAGGATATTCTCTCTACTTGGATCTCACCAACAATGGAACCTTCCTTAGTTTATGGACCTCAGGCACCACAACCAACTTTAATTGGATTTTGAGTGTAAAAGCCTATAGTTTTCTCAACCTTTTGGAGAACATTTCAGGAGATTTCTACTCCCACTTAGTTTCTCCTAACAAGTATACTCTCAAACACTAATTTCTTCAAACAACGCTTTTATAGTTGTTGGGATCCAATACTATCTCTAAATTCCTATGTTCCAAGCAACCCCAAGAACATATGCCATTCTTGGCCTCACAGATATTCCCAAGTGTATAATTTATGGTGACTGATAAAACAGTATTGTTAGACCTATAAGTCTTACGGTGGTCTTCCCCCCTAACCTTTTGCCTTACTCCTCCAATCTCACTGATCTTGTTTTTGTTGGCCTTAGTACTCTATGTACTTTACCACTGCTAACCAGTGCTAAAATGTGTGTGTTCGCTCCCTAAATCATGGTCAATTTGGCTTGCACCCAATTGGCACATTTATTTTACTTATAAGTCCCCAGAAAAGAGAGCCGTCAGATTAAATTCTACTAGTGAGCCTGCACGACTAATTGTGCCACCCACTTAATTAGCCTTTTAAACATGTCTAAGGCCTATGATTGCAGCCTGTGGATGCAGTTTTAAACTGCCATTTTGACCTGTCAAATAAACCTTTTGCTAGGCCTAAACCTTCCTTTTTAACAAATATATGTCACCCCTAGTTTAGGCCCTAAATTGCCCATATGGCAGCGCGCAGTCTATTTATGATATTGGACAGGTACTTTTAAGTTTTACATCTCCTAAATTCGTTTTTCAGTACTGCAAGCCCCACCTCTCCCATAGGATAACATTGGGTCGCCTCATTACATTTAATAAGTGTTAACTTTCAATTGGTATCGGATGGAGATGTCGAGTTTTGTCCCTAAAGAATTGTAATTTGGAACCCTCTTTAATGGTAACATTGGATTTTAAGTTACAATTCTGAAAATGCCACTTTTAGAAAGTTACCATTATTTTGTGCCAACTATTTGGTGCCTGCAGCCTGTATCCTGGGTCACATGACTAGGTGTTGCTGGCAGTTCATCTTTGTGTATTGCTCCTTGACAGTGAAACAAAGGGGGAATACATGCTAGCAGCATGGGCCACAAAGTCTTTGCCTGAGCACACTCAAAAAGGGTTTGACACTAGCCTTTTGTGTCCTCAGACAAGCTGGGACCAGGGCAGGGAGGCAGGAAATTCCAGACACTTATGCGGGTGGAAACCTCCAGAACCTTCTCCTACTTTAAAGTTGCCACCAGATATAAATATTAGACCCTCAGACCCAACTCTTCAGTACACTTCTGGATCTATGGAAGAGTCTGAAGGACTGCTACTCTGCTGCCTGAGCGAGAATGACTGGACCTCCATCTTGAACACAGGAACACCAGAGTGACTCCAAATGCTAGGTGCCTGGCCTCCTGGTCAGAGCCTCAGGGACAGAAGAGGCTCCAACCATCCTGAACCCAGTACCTGGACTATGCCTGCTGTGAGTCTAGCCCCTAAGTGGTGCCACCCAAGTCTTGGACCATTGTAAGTGGGCTAGAAAGTGCTCTGTCAGCCCAGCTGTGGTCTCTTGGGAAGAAACTACACAGCACTCCACATTGTCTCGCAGCAATCCATGGGATCCGCCACAGCGAGGTGCATACCCGATGCAGGATCCTGCAGCTCCCCAGAACTGCTGCGGCACGACGCAGCCTCTATGCAGGACCTCACATCGCAGCATGCAGCTCCTCGGAACCGCCACTGCATGATGCATCCTCAACCCATAGCCTCTCAGCCACCACTGTACGACACATCCTCAACGCGAGACCTTGCAATGCTCCACAACCTTGATTTAAAATACTATGTTTAGCAGACCTACCTTGGTCCCTGTATCCAGTGCTCCACTGCAGTTGGCCTGGACTTGTGACTTTGTCCCAGTCCAGCATGACCAGATACCCACAGTCAGTGCTTTGTGCTTCTAAGCATTGGTTTCACATAAATCTTTAAAATTGCATATCTCCAGTTTTACTAATTGGATTTTGTCATTTTGATTTCAAATAGTTTATAGAATGTTACTCTATTTTTCTAAAGTGGTATTGAATTTTTCTTGTGTTATGATTTCACTTTATCACAGTTTGAAGTGCTGCAAAAGTAATTTACACATTGCCTCAAATTAAGCCTTACTGCTTTTGTGCTAAGCTACCAGAGGATTAAGCACAGCTTAATTTGGGGTTTGCTTACTTTTCACATTGACAAGAATTGTGGTTGCTGCTTGAGTAACATTTCAACCTGCTCAGCTGGTAATCCAGTTTCCTACAAGTATAACATTCGCCCAGAATGTCTAGGTGTTTTGTTTTCTGCCATATGCCACCATTCTGATAGAGGGCTTCCTTAAAGTGATGTTCTGAAACGTAGCCCAAACATTCACCCTGATTAGGGTTAAAAGAGATCCAGTGTCAGTCATCATGTTCACATCCTGACCTCCGACAGATTTGACAGTAAATCTCCTGGAGTACATTCAAACACTTGCAAGATCATATTACAATTACTTCAAACCCCTTCCATACAGAGACAGGGCCTCATTTATGAAAAGTGACACATCGCTGCGTGAAAACAGCGATGCGTCACTTTTCATTGCGCCCTCCTTGCGACATGCTGGATGCGTCATATTTACAGTATGACGCATCATGTCGCAAGGAGTTACAGAAACGTCAGTATTTCTGACGTATCTGTTGGCGCAAAAATGACGCATTGCTGGAGTGTGTCACAAAAGTGACGCAACTCCAGCAATGGGTCATTTCACATGGGCAAGTGCCATTTCAAATGTGCCTGCATCAGTCTTACGCCTACTGTGAGGCAGGCGTAAGATATTGACGCATTTGCGTCCTAGAAGTGGCGCAGTGAAATCTCATAGATTTCACTGCGTCATTTCTATGAGGCTTACTTGCGTCGGAACGCCCACCCTGCATACATTATACCTGGCGCAGGTATAATGTGGCGCAGGGGTTTACAAAGTGACTCATCTACCTAGATGCGTCACTTTGTAAATATGACGCAACATGGCGCATTTCTTACATCGCTGGTGCGTCACAAAAAGTGACGGACCGGCAGCGCTAAAGTGACGTAAGGGCTCATAAATAAGCCCGACAATCTGTGCATAACTCCACACTTTCTTCACTCGAGGGGGATTCCTTGTACTCTCATTCCAAGTCACCTAGAGTGTTAACTGACTTAGTGTACTGAGGTTTGAAAATATAACATATTTGGCAAATTTACCTTTCATTTCAGACCTATAATATACTAGGTCCAAAGCTGGACAAGACTGAGCATTCCCTAAGTAGTTCTTGCTGCCACATCCATAACTCTCGGATCCTTTAGACATTATATATGGAATGAGTCCTTTTTGTATATAGGTTTAATAATAGTGTCAATAGTGTGAATACCAGAGGACTGGTCTATTAAGATCATTTCATCTGTATAGGATGACGGGTTTTCTGTTCCTGAAGTAATTTCTATAGGTTTGTATAAAGTCAAATTATGGGTGGTCAATGGCACTACTTGGATCTTCCTATTGTTAGTCTTTTCCACCACTTGATCTGTAATCATCCCCTTTTCAAATGTTTTGTAATCACAGATGGCTGCTAAACTTCTTAGAGCTCCCCCAAAACTTTCATTAGGCCCGCCAGGAAGTTTTTGAGTTAAAGCCACTCCTACAATGGTCTCTATATAATATGTGAATCTTTCCCTTCTACATTCCCAATTCACGTCGGGCAGACCAGGATTGGATAGGAAGGATGGAGGAGTAACTACATTATGCTGAGTTACGATAGGCTAAATTGTACAAAAAGTGATGGATGGAATGATTTAATTAATCTCAGCCACTGGTAATCACTCAGGCCGAATTCCAGTACATCGTTATTTTGCTCACTGTAACACCTCAATTTGGACCCAATCATGTGCAAATCAGTCTTGACCCTGCTCCAATAGGAACAGTCCACCCCAAACTGCCTGGCATTCCAACCATGCCTTTTTTGTGACCATTATGACCAAAGCAGCAGTTGAATGTTGTACTAATTACTTTGATTGTTCGCAAGAAACACCTCTACCAAGTTGCTTTTCAACTGAACGTGGAGGCAACACAACTCTATTATTGGAAAATTACATATTATCTTTTCTACGTCTTTCGGAAATTTAAGAATGCATAGAATTGAAATATGGTGTGTACTTTACTAATAAACACTGAGCTCCAACAGCCACTGTTATCCTTCAGTAGACAACGGTGTGCACCTCTGAATATTCAGTAGCAAACTCAATGATTTGTCAGGTGAGTACATCACTGTGGAAATGATGGACACATAAGTGGCAGTTTTCGTGCAACATTGAGCAAATGGATTGTGCATCAATGTTTAGGAACTTGGAATACCTATATGAAACATCTACATAACTGGATGCGATGAGTTCTCTAAGAACTGTATTTACCATTTCATTACCGCACAGGTGTGTGTATCACCGATCGAGTAACTCCCATTATCCAAAAGATAAATAGCTCTCAATCCGTCGTAGGCTCACCATTGTCCAGGCAATAAAAAACCATGAGTTAGTATCTCTAAGATGACACATTCAAATGCGTCATTGTGTGCTGACATCTCCGCAGCAGCATGGGACGCAGCAAGCAGCAAGCTGGAAGTAGACTTCACTGACTTGTGCGGCGCCGGCATTTAACTTCTTAAGTACTACACCCTTTTTATGTTTTTTTTCTCCTTAGCAACTCTCTTCTTATAGAAGCCTCCCGCAATTTACATCCGATTTCAAGTACCATAGCATTTTTCTTTTTTATAGTAATTCTCTCCTTACGGCATCCTGCCGCAGATCACAGCCTCACCGTGATTCTACAGGGACATGCGGTACTTTCACAGAAGTGCAGAGGCCGGGGTGTGAAAGCTGAAGCAGACAGGTGAAGTTCTCTGCACGTCTAGGATGGGACCAGTTATCCTTGCTAGCTACTAGTAGACCATGAAAACATGTGTACTCCCCCTTTGAAAGGTACGTTTTTTTCGAGAACTTACAACTGCAGCAGGCAGAGACTAGGGCAAGAATCAACTGCCCACACATCTTAAATGAAATAATTCCATGCTCTACATATTAAGAAGAACAATAATATTACAAATACGCAAAAGAATTGACAGCCAACAGGGAGGTCTGAGAATCCCTCAGTTCTGTAAAAAACACTGTTAAATCCCTTGAGGGGCCCATGGCATACGGAGTGATAGAACTAAAAACCTTGTTATGTTATGTTTGTTGTTATGCTGTACAATGTTGTGGTATGTTATGTTATGGTATGTTTTGTTTTTTATGTTATGGTATGTTGTGTTATGTGTGGAATGTGTGCAAGTAGGGACAGGCGTAGATGTCTAGAAGGTTTGTGAAAGCAGATGCAATTGTTGAATTATGCAGGTCCAGTCTTATATAGGGCATATTCACAAGCCCCTATCGCCACCACAACTTAACTTTCAGTGAGGTTGTGGTGGCGATAGGGGCCTCGCCTTATTCACAAGGCAGCGTTAAGCCACTTAACGTGGCTTAACGCTGCCTTGTGAATAGGCCCCCTTTCACCCTGTGTTTAGCTTGAAAGGGGCGTGCAGTGGGTGTTGTGGTGGGCGTTCCACCGCAACACCCATTGATTTTTACGCTGCCCCCTATTTACAAGGGCAGCGTAAATAGGAGCTAACGCCAAACTTAAGACCAGGAAAACCCTGGTCTTAAGTTGGTGATACGAGGAGAAATGCTTGATTTCTCCTCGTTTTTGCATTTTCCATGTGTGCTGCCTTGTGCGGCACACATGGAAAATGCAAATGCCATGGTTTGTTTATGTACAGGAAGGTGTTCCTTCCTGTACATGAACAAACCTTTTTTAAAGTGCCGTTTTGTAACTTGCATGTGTGCTGCATGAAGCAGCACACATGTAAGTTACAAACTGGCATTTTAGGTTTGTTTATGTGCAGGAAGGGATACCTTCCTGTACATAAACAAACCTCCCTGCTTGCAGACACCCTTGCACTTTGGTGCAAGGGTGCCTGCGTTGGCGCTAAGTTGTGAAACTTAGCGCCATCGCAGGGGGAAAAGCACAGCTGCACCATGTCCTTGTGAATATGGAGCAGCCTTGCTTTTCCGAAGTGGCAGAGAGAGGCGTTAAGCCAAGAAGGCTAACACCTCTCTCCGCCACTTCCTTGTGAATATCCCCCATAGTGTCTTGAAAATGTGGGAGAGGAGTCTGAATTGTGTTCATTTGTTTATGGGGAGTTAGTGGAGCTTCTTGAGGGAGGAAGTGAATGTGGCATGGGAGGTTGAGAGCGAATTTGACTTCTGAGTTCTGAATGCTCTGCAGCCTTCTGGTGAGTTTTTTGTTGATCACGGCATAGAGGACGTTCCTGTAGTCCAGCTTACTTGTGAGTAGAGTGGGTGTGATGACTTTCATGGTGCTGATTGAGAGCCATTTGAAAATCTTCCTCAGCATCTATAGAGTATGAAAGCATAAAGTGGTGATGCAGTTGACTTGGATGGTCATTATGAGTTTGCTGTTGATGACAATCCCGAGGTTCTTGGCATGAGTGTTGGGGGTGGATGCCATCTTAGCACGGAAAAACGGCCATTACAATGCGGTTAAAACCACGCGATGCTGTTACTACGAAGCTGTTACCACGCATGTTCCTTCACCACGCATGCCTTTACCACGCACACTTTTACAACGAACTTCGTTCTAAAGGCATGAATGATAAAGGCATATGTGTGGTAAAAGTTAGGCATGTTATGTAATGCAGGTAGCAGTAATAAACAGACCTGCTACCCCACACTTACCAAAGCTGAAGCTGGTCTGCTCACCGTCCGGTTTTCGCTCTGGTTTTTAGGCCTCGGGGTTGTTGCAGTTATCTGGTTGGGTTGGGTTTGCTTGGGGATCAGACGGGACAGTTTTTAGGGCTGCAGATTTAGGGGGATGTCACTGGGGGTGCATATTTGGGTTCAGAGTCAGGGACTGGACTGTTTTTAGGGCTCTGGCTATTGGGTGCAAGAGAGCTGATGTGCGCCAGCAGCAGAGCCAAGGAGAGCGTGTCCCGGACCCTGTAGCTGCCATTTTGGTTGTTGTGACGACTGGCCAACGGGGATCCTGGGATATGAGGAGCTCTTACGCAACATTTAATTCCCATCCTGGTGCCTGGTGTGGCATTTCCTGGTACCAGACAGTGTGATTGTGTGTTTCTGCGGGACTGGGCTGGCCCAAAACCAGCCACCACGGTGCCGACTGTTCTGCTTTTCCCCCACCAGCATCATCTGCTCATTGGCCTAGACTTGCGATGCGGAGAACTTTCATGGAGGCACACAGACGTGCACCACCCTGCAGAACAAGGTACCACTGTACACTCGGCCGCAGGGCCCTACTGGGGGTGCACATTACTACATAAAACTAATAAGCCCCCTCTCTTCACCCTCCTCCACCCAACTTCCTAAGATGAAATGCGCAGCGCACAAAAACATTTCCAAATACACTCTGAAGTGCAACTTGGCCATTACCACACAGGCCGCATTTAGAGCACGTATATGCCTTTACCAACCATGGCTTTACAACGCAAGTGAAGGCATGTTTGGTAAAAATAAATCGTACTAAATGCCTACGTGGTAATGACACGTGTTATATTGCCAGCATAGTAAAGGCATGCGTGGTAATTGCATGCGTGGTTCAGTCATACAACCTCTTAGCACTATTGTCCACCAAGTGGAGGCCCATAATGAAATACTCTTCCTGAAGATCACAATTTCGGTCTTGTTTTTCAGCTTCAGATGGTTGGTCTTTATCTAGTGGGCAATTTCAGGCATTGAACTTGATCCAGGTACTTGCCGTCTTGTCTGTGTGGGACTCAATGAGTTGCATGTCCTCGGCATGGGAGGGGATGTTCAAGCCTCAAGAGCGGATAATGCTGGCTAGAGGGATCATGTGCGCATTGAAGAGTGTTGGGCTCAGGGAAGATCCTTGTGGAACTCCACAGAGGAGGTTGAGGCATCCGAGTGTACGGTGCCAGCTTGACTGACTGGGTCCTTCTAGTTAGGAAGAAGTTAATCCATCGGAGAGCCTGTCCTTGTATTTGGATGTTGTGCAAGCATTGGATGAGGATGGCAAGGGAAACTGTGTCAAACTCTGCGGAGAGGTCCAGGAAGATGAGGACCATCATGTCTCCTCCATCTATAGTCATGCAGATATTATCTGTGGTGACAATGATGGCATTTACCATGCTATGGTTGGGTCTGAAACCAGACTGAGTGCTGTCAAGGAGTTGGTGGATGGTGAGGTAGTCCGTGAGGCATCTGTTCACAATTTGTTCTAAAACCTTGGCCAGGAATAGTAGCAAGGAGATCCGTCTGTAATTCGTGAACGTTAAAGTGTCTGAGGGGCATTCCTTCAGTAGTGGGAGGACATGTGCATGTTTCCAAGCATCTGGGAAGGTCTCAGAAGAGGTAGAAGTGCTCACAATGGGTTTGAGCATGGTACTGATGGGATGCAGTCCTCTGGGAGTGGGTGTGTTGGGGGCAGAGATTCTGAGTGGATGGATTTCATGGTGTCAGCAGTTACTTGTGGGGTGATGAGGGGTCATGTGGTTTGCATTGCTTCTTTGGCTAAGATCGAGAGGTGTTTGACAAGGTCTGTTGGGCCCATTTGCAGGTTGAAGTTGCTGTAAATGGCTGTGATTTCGTTGCTGAAGAATTGGGAAAGATTGATGCAAAGGTCCTGCGAGGGGGAGATTGAGTTGGAGGCAGATGCTGGTGAGTTAAAACTCTTTACAATGGCAAGGATGTTGTTGCTTCTGTTGGTGCTGGCATGGATGTGGTCCATCAATGTGATCTGCCAGATCAGGATCATTTCGTGGTAGCATCTCAAGGCAGATTTGAACATGCTCCTGTCTGTATGTTCTGGCTCATTCTCCATTTGCGCTCCTGATGTTTGCACTGGTGTTTCATCAGTCAGAGTTCCTCCGTGTAGCAACTGCCTGGGGTATAGATCTTGTTCTCTTCTATTGCTGTGCTTGAGAGGGGACAGAGACCTGGTGCAAGAGAAAATCCAATTGTTGAAATTATTTGACTTTTTGGAGGCTGTTGCTGTGTTCAGGTCAGAGAGAGTTGAAAGCGGAGTTCTGGTCCTTGTAAGTGATGCTGTTCCTTACTCAGTCTTCTAATTGGGAAGAGTTATACCACGGCTGCCATAGTTGATACAATAGGAGTTCGGTCATCTTGCAAGTGTAGGGGTTGGAATCAAGAAAACTTGGATCAAATCATAAGAAGATTAAAAAAGCTTATGAATGAAAAGTGCAATGAAAATAACAAAATATGCATGTGATGATTTGGTATCATGCTTAAGAGCACAGCTTGTTCTGAAAAATGTAAGCCTCATTTTTTGTAATGGTAAAATGTATCTACATTGGGCAGCTGGAACTATCAAAAACAGCTACAAGCATGGACATAAGCTGAAAAACATCACCCTTAGTAAAATAAAATCATATTTGGACTGGAAACAAATATCCTATTACATGCATTCATATACATGATTTAGAAAATGCACATATTTTGATTTGTGTATGTACATATAAGTATTTCTATAGTTCCAACCTAGCCAAAGGCAGCAGAGTGCTATACATGGTCAAAGACAAAAATAAAGTCAATGAGTAAGAGGAGAGGAGAGGAGGCTGGGTTGTGGATGGTTAATGCATTGTGATGCAGTGCTCTTTAAAGAGATGAGTCTTCAACTCTTTCCTAAATTGGAGAAGCATTAGGGCAGTACTGTTGGATACAGGGATGCTGTTCCAGATTCTATTTGCATACATGGAAAAGGCTTGCCAATGTTTTTTTCTTTTTTATACTTCTTTGTCTGCAGTCAGATCGTGCACTGGCTGCTGGTCTGCCAAAATCCACCACAGACCGTGAGCTTGTCTACAAGATTAGAGGGGTGATTAAAAATAGCTAATTGGATGTTTAAACTAGGGCAGCGAAATGGGTAGTGTACTGTTATATCCTACTCTGCTCTCACCAATCACTGACAACATTGTAGGAGTTGTGTGGTTGTCCCATTTCTCTGATGTTGCCTGTGCAATACATCATACAGCTAGGATTTGCTGAATACTCTGAATTCATTTTGCCAAAAAATATACAGTAGCTAAAACTGCAATTTTGTTACACGGATTTCAAAAGTAACTGCATGCGTTATCCAGAAAGAAATGGGAAACTTACAGACGAAAAAGGTAAAGGACATTCCATTCAAGATTTGTTTTGAATTACCAGTTTTAAAGGTTATATCATTTCCATATGTTGTATAAAAAAACTGCTGACGAGTAATGGTATTACAAGAAGCTGGCTTTTTCAAATAGGCTTTATAAATGAGAGTAACATTTTCAATTGATGGGCTGTAAAGTTGAAGAGATGCTGAAAATACAAGCATATGCTGTCAGACGACCATTGCAACAGTAGTTATATATTTTTAATTTACTACACTATTTCTTTTGTTTACAAAGTAACAGTAAAATTGTACTGACAATACATATGCCATTATATTTTATTATTACATTTATATATACATTTCCTCATAACACATGCTTTTCATCATAAAGGTAATTTCGGGCTATGACCCCTTTTTACATCTGGATGGCGTCCAAGGAAACTAAGGCTATCATGGGTGTTGACCAATTGAAAATAAAGCACAATAGGTTTGATTCTGGAAAGACGGCATTTGCAAAGCCAGTGCAACAGTTTTTTTATTCAAAAGTGTTATACGGTTCCTACAAATATAGTAGGACTGTGTATTAGACCAACACAAACTTCTTAGTATAGAGTCTTAGGGCCTGATTAATATCTTGATGGGATCCCCGTCATCCATCCAAGGTGGAGTATACAAGTACTGCGCCAAGGTGCTGGAATCCCCCCTACCTTGTTTTGATGTGTGCTGGCCGAATCGCCATCCACGTCGACAGAGTATTTCCTGTCATGTAAACAGTTCACCGCTGTCGACGCAGCGGACTTCTCTGCTGGCTAACAGTACTACATTGCCATCAGGGTGGCGTGATTGCACCGAGCCTATTTAGATATTACAGTTGTGCTGGCAGTGTTCTGGCAGTGTTCTAGCGGTGGGTTGCCGATGGAGTGATTCTGACACAGTCAACATTGTACTATTCCTGTGACTGTAGGATGGATGTTAGCATCACACACCTGATGTGTTTTGGGCTAATTGTGTTAACCTGCATACCACACTATAAAACACACTCCATTTCAGACCATGATCCTTTGCCATTCCACTGTACCACAACATTTACAAGTAGAACTCTTGACAGTTAGGTAAGATTTTTGGGGCTTTCTCTGATTCTTGTCCCTTCTTTCTTCTCTTGTGTATTTGCTTGTTGGGTCAATACATTTATTTAATTTTGTTTGGTTGATAATGGCAGGGAGGAGAAATCCTTGTTTTACTGTGGGAGAATTGTCAGTGATGGTGGATGAAATAGTTAGAGAAGAGACACAATTGGTAGGAGTCCAAGTACAAATTACAACCATATCTCTGAAAAGGTAAATGTGGGCCATATTAGTTTACAGAGTGAATACTGTAGCAAACAACCTGCACACACAGGAGTAAATTAGCAAGAGGTGGACCGACCTGCGGGGGAGAGTGTGCTCCCTGGCCTCCAAGCGTCACCTGGAGGCCCAGAGGACTGGTGGTGGTTCTTCCAGTCCCCCCCTTACAACTTTTTTCCTGGGAGGAGAAGGTCTTGCAGATCCTACATCCTGAAGGCTTGACAGGAATCCCTGGTGGAGTGGAGACTGGTAAGTTACACTTTTGAATGTGTCACTAAACCTAAATCTCTTTTTCATTTTCAGTTAGCTCTTGCTAATGTGTTTTGCACCTTTTGGAAACATACAAACGTATACATATTTTTATCGAATCTTTTGTTGTCTTTTTTGTCTGTTTGAATGTATTTTGCTGAATATAAGATTACAGACTTCAATGTCCATGACATTTCACATGATGTAATATTGCTTGTAAGTGATTTTTACACCAAATATCATATTGCATATATGTTTTTTTAAATTGTAAATGTCTTTTCTTTTCAACAGCATATTTTCACTAGATATGTTGAACTTACAAATGTGCAAGTGTTGTTACTGTTTCATTGAAATGACTACAACTACCACAATGCCTTGTTTTAGGTTTGTGAAAATCTTATTGCAATGTTATCTTACTCATTCTCTCTTTCCCATCACATTTTCACATATGTTACAGTGTTATGTATAGATCAATCTCTATATCATGCTAAGTTTTGAAATGTTTTTGTGTTTCATTTAGTATGCTGTCCTAGCCCTGTAATTAGATTAAATTGATGTTATTTGTTTCACAAATCAAATTTTATTTACTATAAAATGTTGATGTATGTAATTTTGTATGCTGAATATAAGTGGTTATTTGTGTGAAAATGTACTCTGCAATGTGTATTTGATGACTAATGCTATATATCTTTCTGAGCTGCGTAAAGGTCAATATTAGCCAATAGGCCTTGGAATTGTTCATTTCACATTTAACCTCTCTACTGCATTGTGTGAAATGATTGGTAAATATTATGTATACCTTCTAACTATCCTATTACATTTCAGGAAATGTTTTCACCTGCTTTTTTTAAATAGTTTTGTGTGTCATTTAAACTGTTTGTGTAACCTATTATAATACCACTGAAAGCTGCAATCATTGTAATGTTTTCCAATTAACTTTTAGGTTGCTTTGTAATTTTGCTTCAAAATATTTAGATGAATAATCCAGGTTTTCTAAATATGTATATTCAAGTCAACAAAAACTTTATTCGATTCACAGAATCATTAAAGCATAATTAAAACACACAAGAAAACATTAGTAAATCAAACACCTAAAATGCATTGATCCTGATAATATTTACAGTTAGCAGCAGCAAAACCACGTATCAATGTACTTCATATATTTGGGAATCTTTAGTTATTTTAGTCACAAGGATTTTTGTTCAATTCATTATATATAGTATTTAGTAAAAATTCTTTAAAGTGTCAAGTGCAAATTTGTTCGACCTTATTAAAAACAGCTATTAAACATATTTCATCATATTATTTACATTATATACACTCTATCAAGATACGATTATATAACATACAGCCTATACGCGATTAGAAAACTTTGGTTAACCTTTAAAATGTTTCGCTATAGATCATGTGCAAACTTGCGTATGCTGCTTATTAATAAGTACGAAACTAAAAATATAAGCAATACTTCAGTAATGCTGAGTAATTAATTATAATTAAAACTCAACAAAATATACATTCAACAAACCACAATTTAAAATACACATCATGATACCAAAGTCATAGTACCCAAGGAAACCCCTATTTAAAAAGAATATAAAATGTCTTTAAAATTTTAGACCTTCTTTCCTTCTTATAAAATTTGTAGTCAGTAAAAATCTGCTAACCGCGAAGACAAAAAGTTTTGAGGAATCAGTTTTTAGTATGCGCAGCATATCATTAAATTTTCTAACATTCAAGCTTCTGCCTATGGGTTTTATCCATTTTCTTCTAGGGTTTGTGTATTTAGGACAGAAGAATAAAACATGGGCAGTATCCTCTCTGGCGCCCAAATGGCACAACGTACATTTAGAATCTTCATCTCTATTCTGATCATGCCCCCATTTTGATGTAAAAGCTTTTATCTGCAACGTACCATACCTGAATTTCAGGTATAACATTTTTGCTAGTTGGGGTTCGATGTCATCCAAAAATGGTTCAAAGTGAGGATTTGTTTTAAACATCAGGAATTGAGTTGTAAGTGTTCCTGATGTACCATTTAAAGTGACACTGTGCCAAATGAAGTTCCAATAAATAATTTTAATTTCCCGCTTTGAATCAGGTCTCAGCAGGCCTGGGCTTTCCCAAAATCTGCTCAGGCCTAAATTAGAGAGCCACTTGCGAATGTGTACCAGCCATGGAAAAGTAGTATGAGTGTCAAGTGCCAATAGCTCACTCAATGCTTGTCTATATGTCACTAGTTCATCAGTAGTCCAGATTCTAATCCAGTATGACAAAGTCATTCAAATTGCCTTATGTTCAAGCTGTTTAATACCCAGATCATATATTAATGGAATCAGAGGGGTATTTTGGGAAAGTGCCACAAATCTTCTTAAAACCTTATTTTCTCCCACAATTAAAGCGGAAAGATTTTCCCCACCCCACAACTCTGAACCATATAGGGCTGCGGTTTGCGCTCTGGACTTGTAAACTTCCAGGGCTGGTGATATTGCCTTTGTCATGGTTGCATGCTGTTTCTTTATAATTGGAGCAGAATTTTGCAATAAAATTGATTTTGATTTCATTATCTGAGGGTTCCATGAGAGTTTTGAATCGATAGTTACCCCAAGATAAATGAAATTAGAGACACGCTCTATGACCACTCCGTTCAATACTATATTATTTTTAAAACATTTGTGGGGTTTTATAGCCATATATTTTGTTTTAACGGGGTTAATTTCCAAACCTTTTAATGAACAATATTCATTTAGTGAGTTTAAAAGGTTTTGCAGGCCCTTTGGGGTTTGGGATAGGAGAATAGTATCATCTGCGAAGGTGAGAGCGCAAATGTGGGCCCTTCCCAATTTTGGGGAATCATGTTGTGATTTTTGGAGGAACTGGACCATGTCATTAACGTATAAAAGAAACAAGGTTGGCGCCAGGACACATCCTTGGCGCACCCCTCTCTTGACAGGTATCTCCTTCGTAAGTTCCCCCCTTTTACCCCAACGGACTTTTGCAAAATTACCCTCATGGAGCCTAAGCAATTGGATCAGAATCTCCTTAGGTACTCCCTGCTGCAGCAAATTTGACCATAATAGGTCCCTAGGGATTGAATCAAAAACGGCCTTTAGGTCGACAAAGGCGACATATAGATGACCAGGTCTCAACTTTGTGTATTTCCAGGCTATAGTTACAAATCTAAACACTTGATCTATCGTGCTAGTTTTCTTTCTAAAGCCCGCCTGGCAAGGTGAAAGAACCTCATTATCATTCATCCAATCGTTCAGTTTATCCAAAATTTGCTTGGCATAGACTTTTTGTAATATGTCTATCAGACTTATGGGTCTATAATTAGCAGGATCATCTCTGCTGCCCTTCTTAAAAATCGGAACGATTTCCGCACCCTTCCAGGAGTCTGGGATTGGTTGACCCCTGGCAATTGCATTACATAGATGATTTATGTATGGCGCCCACACCTCAGGTTCATGTTTAAAAAGATCCCCTGGTATCTTGTCGGGTCCTGGAGCTTTAGATGGCTTGATAGCCGCTATCGCTAGTATGGTATCTTCTATACTAAAGTGTAAATGCCCAACTTCCTTTAGGGTCAGCAACCCCTCGGCACTTACTACTAATGCTCTATTTACCAATTTTGGAAGTGCATACAAATTTGCAAAGTGACTTTCCCATGTGGAGGGATCTAAGTGGTAGTCATGGGCCGGAGTGTTTATTTTGCTACCATGGGCTATAATCCGCCAAAACATGGCCTGATCACCAGCCTTTGCTGCTACTATCAAGTCCTCCCAGCTAGCATCTTCCCAATTTCTTCGGGCTACCTTCAATGTTTTATTATATGCATTTCTTTCATGTCTGATCACAGCTATCTCTTTAGATTGGATCGCCTTAATGAGGCGTTGTTTAGCCACTACACATTCTTTATTAAACCAAGAATTAGATGATCTAATTTCAGCCTTACAATTGGTTTGCCCTGATTGTGGTTTAGTTAAATAAGGTCTTATATCTTCTATCAGCTTTTGATGAATCTGAGTTATAGTAAGATTTTTAGTACCTGAATTTAAAAAAAGAAGCCAAAAGGTCACTAAAGACATTATATATTTTAGTTAGGGGTTCAACTTGGTCAACTAGGGATGGCCATTTTACTGTCCTTCTGTTATTGCTTACTAAGGGCGCTATGACCTCATCACACATTTCGAATTGTGGCGACGAGTGTGTCAAAAACCATTTTCCCGCCAGATCTAGGCACAGTGGGAAATGGTCACTTTCTCTTCTATCATCGACTTTAAAGTCCTTTACATAAGCCCAATGAGCTACACTTATTATGATGTAATCTATTCGAGACACCGAGTTACCTCTTGAGAAAGTATTTGCACATTCAAGATCCGAAGAAGATCTGCCATTACAAGATCTTAGGCCTTTCTCTATGGTGAAGTGAAATATCTGCATAGCAGAAACAGAACACCCCGCCATTTTTTCCACTCGAAGTGGCGGGATCCCCATAGTAAGGTCTTCTTCTTCGAGGATGGTATCTAATCCTAATAACGGTTCATAGCAACAATTAAAATCTCCCCCAACTATAATGGGCCCATTTAGTGCAATAGAATCGAGAATTTCATCCAATTGTTGGATTATTGACGATTCTTTCGAACGCTCCCTTGGTCTTATATATATATTAAAAATAAGCATCTGTGACCTATTTGGAAAACTCAATTTTAGGCCCAGGATATCATTCGAGTTAGTTAGTACCAATTCTATAGCTGCATTTATATGATTTCTTACCCAAATTAGTAGCCCGCCTGATGGTCTGCCTTTGCCTAGCTGACATGCTTCAATGCTAAAAGTTCTATAGCCCACTTTATATAATGGCTCCCTCGCCCATGTCTCCTGGAAAAGACAGAAATCAAAATTATCAATATAATCCTGCCAATCAGGTTCAAAAAGTTTTTTAGGGAGTCCCGCTATGTTCCATGATACCATCTTCACACCTCCTGGTATTAATGTACTTGAGATGTGAGACGGGGAATTAGTAGTAATAATGTGCTCCAACCCTTGTGACCCCGGGATGTTGATTACTTTGCTTACCACATGATCCTTTATTTCTTGATGTGAATCCCGGATGGATTGTACTTCCGGGTTTGTTAAATGTTGGTCCCCATATGTCAAGCTAGAAGTCCCCTCGTTTTTAGAGTTCGATCTTACCAGCAAATTCAGTCAATCTACCGCTTCAAGATTTTTTGAGCCCTCCCTTGCTTTTATAGCAAAGTTACAACTGCCTGGGCTGGCTCTATTCTGCCTAATACTCATATTAGAAGCAAATAAAGAATGGGTACGAAGATTCATGGTAATTAAATTTTCGGCAATAATTTTTGAATACAGCGTTAGTTTTATGTCGTCCAAATCCCCCTCCTCCTGGTGCAATCGCTCTGCCTTGAATATGTCAGATCTTATAACAGAGAGGCACTGCCGATCATTTCTGATCCAGTGAGTTGCCTTATTTATGAGGGAGTCATTGTCTTCCCTAACACCCTGTTTTAATCTTGGAACATTGGTTAAAAAAACATTATAGCCGATCATCTCCCCCCCATTTACACAGTGATTTATTGGATAAGGTTCCTGATTCCATTGGGGGTCCCCATTCTTCTGCCCATAGTTTAGACACAACTCAAAATTACCTTGCGTGGCTTGTGACAGCCTCTTATCTGGTTGGGCTTCCAGGTATTCGATTTTGTGTTGTGCATGTTGGTGCAATGAGGGTAATCCAGGATGATTATATGTATTAGACATTTGAGGCCTTGGTCTAGGTAAGGGGTATGGTATACAAGTCATGTTTTTAATCTGGTTTATTTCTTGATTTGGTAAAAATTTCAAACCACCACAAGGTGGGATTCTATCTGGATTATTGTCTATCTGAGTGTTTTGGAGATTTCTCCTTGTATGTTCTTCTACCTCCGGTGCACTAACCTCAACTACTCGATTTTTGAATAAATTCGTTGTTAGCACCTCTATCATACTTTTAATTATCTTGACCTCTTCCTGGACTGCTTTTAATTTTGCACCAAGATCCAACACAAGCATATGTGTATCTAGATGTTGCATGCGTGTTACAACTACACTCTCATTACCTATGTGGTTTCCATGGCCCTCTATTTCTGTTTGTTTTACTTGTAATTCCTCCATGTTGTGTGCTAATGGTGAATATCTATTAGAGCACTCTATACTTGGGATCTCCCTACAAATAGGGCTTCCCTGCAGGCTGTTTAAATTATCCAGTTCAGACAAAATTGGCTCAGGGCAACTAGATATTATCTTCACTGCAGATGTAGATGATAATTGTGGTGGTGTTATATTGTGAGCTCTATTAACAGTAATAGAAGGAATACTTGTCATTGAATCAATCCCTTTTCCCTTTTTACTAAAAAAAGATGAAATTTTGCTTTTACCCTTGGTACTAAGCTCCTTCCCACTGGCCAGCATAGTTTCCACTTCTTCTATTAAGTCATCTATAGCTGCCAAGGTGCAGTTGTCCGCTGCAGATTTAGCAGGTTTGTGAACCCTAGCTATCTTTTTTCTCCCCGACATCACCTCTGCTGCTTTCCTCTTCCCCATAATTACCCCCACAGTTTCTAATAGACCAGATAACTTGGGTATTATATCTATCCCCAATGGGAACTAAAAAAGATAAATGCTTTTAAGCTTACAAACTTAAATAAGCCAATAATAAAGAGTAAAAACAATATTCAAACAAGAAACAACTTATATTAAATACTATAAATAAATACTAGAAGAGTACACTTTACAACAAGGGTCAGAGCTCCTAATGAGCACCAAAAACGCAATTTATGTAATGATCACAGGCGTTTTATTAATGCATAGAAATTGACCCTTAGCATTAAGGCTTACAACACTCCTTAATCCACAATACCAGCAAATGTGCAATTATGCAACAGGTCCAAGTCCAGGTTCCTTAATGATCGACTTACTAAATGAGGAGGTTACTAATGTTTATAGAGTCAGGTCAGTCAAGTCAGAGAGCACTTGGCAATTATATAGTAAAAATATAGGCCGAACAGAGTCACTACAAATTACTTACAAGTCTTACTGCAACATCCCACTTTCAGCTGGGGGAACTCAAAGGAGGTGGCCCTGCCCGGCCTCTTCCGGTCACTGACGGGCAAGGACGGGCCCGCCCTTGGCCCGCGCGCGTCCCGCGCCGCGGCGCGAGAGGCTGCGCTTTGAGCGCGATGGAAGCTCACGCGCCTCCCCCCTCACTCGCCGCACCTGTAGATGACACGTTGTACCCTGGGAGATGTAGTCTCCAACCAGGGTACAGCGACAACAGCGGTGATTCCTGCAGACCCTGGGACTCCTGTCCCACCAGGGTAGGTCTAACGGGCTAGCAGCAAGTGGCAAGTGACAGGCAGGAATGCAGGCAACAGACTCGGGCTGTATATTCATAATCGGTCCTGCTGCCAGAGTACGTGGACAAACATCTACCACTGAGGATACCTCCACTCTAGACCAGGATCAAGCCTTCGGTGAGGACTAAAGTCCTGCACGTCCGGGTGACGAGGAGCAGCCTGGTCTATCTTATCTGTCTGGCTAGACAGCTACAGTGCTTCTCACTCGGCCCACACCTACACCTCCCATCACAGCTGTTACCACACCTCAGTCTATGGATACCTCTAGTTCCTGTGTCCAAACAAACATCACACTAATCTTGTGCCCCCCAGTCCTGTTTGTTGTTTATACACCACCACCACTACCTCAAGTTCAGCCAGGAACCAGTGGGATGGGGCACACTGGGTCAAGGGCACATGAGAGGGAATCTGTGGGCCAGCAAAGTGAGGCCACTAGGTTCACTGTAACCCAGGCCACCATCGACCAAGTAATGTGATCCCTCCATAAGTCCCAAGACATGATGGGCCTGGTCCTGATAGAGACCCAGGAAATGAAGCAGTTCCAGAGAGAGCACAATGTACAGATGGAGAATCTGAACTCCAATTTCTGCTCCCTGGCTGGGGTGATTCATTATATTTTCACCCATATGTGCATGGCCATTCCAGCAACATCTTCCGCTTTCTGTGGTCCAATTACATCTGGCCCAACTATATCTGCCTCAGCCACAGAAAGGGACTGCCACAACAGGAATGAGCTGCACCCACCTCAGTCCCTGCATCTGTGGACCCCCCCCTCAGGAGGTGATGTTCACTCAGACAACCCGAAGAGGATAGCAAGACCTCCACCACCAGTAAGAGTCGCAGAACCTAATTTCCTCCAGTGTGTGACTACCATTTATTCTGTGGACTATTTTCTGAACACACTTACCTTTCTGATGCTAGTTGTATTCTGGACAGTGTACTTCAAACAATTTTGGCTCAACAATAACAGTTTCATTCACCATGATAGACTGTTTTAAGTTTTTTTAATTTCATCCTGTGTTTAATTTTTTTCGTGATGTTGAATTAATCAAAACTGAAAAAGTCAAAGACTTGTTGTATTTCATCTCGCAATAGTTTTATCCTTTACATCACACATTTTAAAATGTCTAAATTAAAATGATTGTTTAGTCATAAATAATTTCCATGTAGGTAATGTGTCCCATATTTAAAAAAAATTGCAAACATAACAACAACCAGAGATCGATAACTAGTAGTTTGTTAAATTGGAAGAAATAAATGTTTGACATTTTTCCTTAAACAGTACAACCAGTGTATAACTCAAATACTGCCTATTTCTCTTTTACATTTCCAGACTTTGCACCATAGAAGAACAGAATATAATCAAATACATCAGATTAAATAGGCTTACTATTTTTCATTTATGACATCAGCTGAAGCCAGATCTCATGGCCTACAATAGGAAACCCACATCAATTACACCAATAGTCTAAATCATGGCAGTACTTCATTTTAGTGACCACAGAAACATTCCAAAACAGAGTTGCAGTATCTGGTGCAATGTCACAAACAACTTAAAGTGTTGTGCTACAAGAAGTTCTTTCTACAATGATAACACACATCAACAGCCTCTGACATTTAACACAAAATGAGGTTTTTGCAAATGTGAAGGGAGATTAGTATGCTTTGTGTCAACTTCTGCATGTGGTCAGAGCAATTTGAGCAGCACATATTGGCTTGGTGCCAACATTCCACAGAAAACAAGTCTAATCTTGAAAACATCAATTCAATCACGGTGCACGTTGTCTTTGTACAAAATATGTACACCCAAGTCTGTGTGTGTCTTTTACAGGATCAACCCATGTTTCCTTTGTACTTTGCAACAGCAGCATATAACTGCAAATGTCACAACTTTGAAATGTTCAAATGAAGATGACATAGTGAAGGAAACTAAAACATGTTAAAAAACAATAGCAATTAGTTGATTACAATTACAACAGTTTCACATAACAAATTAAACATTTTGAGGACACTTTTTCTAAGGACAATCAAAGATAAACAATGTAAATAAACAGAGTACTCAATGTGTCAAAACTTTGATCAACAACATTTTTGCACTGTATTTTAGGTTAAGCCGAGTCTCCTATAAGGAAAAACATCACATTTTTAGCCAAAAACGTAACAATATTTAAATCATTAAACTTGAAATTATTCAAGCAATATATTGACAGATAGTACTTCCCAACAAGCCAGGCCCTCTCAGGTCCAAGTTGTGACACTTTCCAGGGTATGCGGCTGCTCCGTAGTACAAATGAATCAGGGGTTGATCTTGGAAAGCATGCATACACCTTTGTGATGTACAAATCTGGTAAGCAGACAACTTGCACATTGATTGAATGGAAGTTCTTTCGATTTCAGTAGACTTGTTCTCTGGCGTGTGGTGGCACTAAGGCAATAGGTCTGCCATCAAGTGCTCCAACCACATGTGGTAGGTGACGAAAAGCATAACAATTCCCTTCACATTGGCAACATCCTTGTTTCATGGAAACTGGATGAATCTGTTGATGTGTTTCATCATTGAAGAAAGAACTCCTTGTAGCATACCACTGAAAGCTGGTTATGACATTCCACCAGATACTGCCACAGTGAATTGGAATGATCCTGTGGCCACAAAATGTACTACTGCCATGATGTTGACTATTGGTGTAATTGCTGTGGTATTCCTATTGTGAGGCAGAATATCTGACTCAAACAGGTTACATAAATCCAGAATTGTTTGTCTATTCAATCTGAAGTGTTTGATAATATCCTGTTCTTCCGTGGTGGCAAGGTCTGGAAATAGTCTGACCACTTGAGGCTGTCATCTCCTCACTCTTCCTGGGTTCATATGTCTGCATGTATAATATAAACAAAATTGTAAATGTTTGATAACATTTTTAAATTAAAACACACATTTCATCTAGTTTTCAATAATAATAAATGGTTCAATATATTTATACACAACATAAGTATGTTTGGTATAATTTTATTTCAAAAATAAGATTTTTTAAATGTGCAATTTTTTATACTGTCTAAATAATACATTTTAAATGTATTATTTACACATTCTTATTTTTTTAAATTTCTGTCAAAATTCCGTCAATGGTGTTATAAACAACGCGATGCAAATATTGCATTTACCCACATTAACACACTACATAACACTTAAAATAAAATTAACAACATTGGCATTTTCTAAATGTATACAAAGTAGTCACCATTTTCAGTGATGGTGACACACTTAACATTCACAAACACACTATTTCACAATCTAAAATGTTGGGCGCCTTACCTTGCCATCAGGACATTTTCTATCAGATGGCTTTGGCAGAGGTTGAACAGATAGTGGGTGCGATATTCCTTGATTGACACAGCCATTGGCTAACCTGTGTAATAGTAACATACTAAAGCCAATGGATGTGCCCGTCTCTGTTGACAATTGTGTACGTCATGTACATGTAGGTGGTGCTTCAAAAAAAGCTCGCTTACCTCCTTACACTGCAGCCAACAACACTTCTTTAACTTTTGCTGCTGTTTCTGACCTCTGGGAGCCACAATGCCTGAGAAAGTATGCGCCAGGGCCCCAGCCTTCTTGCAAGAGGAGCTGGATTTGTTGGATATGGAGGTCTTGTCCCTGTACAGCCAACTGTATAGTTCACCAGAAGAAACAGGTATATATTGAAAATTACTGTTTTTTCTGACAGTTTTTTGTGTAAAAAAAAAAACACAGGCTAGACTGTCTCTTTAAGTTCCTGAGTGAAGTATTGTGATTAAAGTGAAGTTTCATCTTCTTTTTTAACTACCTAGAACTATGATGGTGTGTTTTGTAAAACATATTATTACAAAACCCCACAACATTAGTATGTGTTGTGTGTTTGAGGCCCTATATTTTATTTGGTGCATGTTGCTATGTACACCAAAAGTAAATTTGATAATTTCAAGTGAGTTCTATAAAATTAAAATTATTTTAATTTAGAAAACACATCATATTTTCAATACAAACTCACATATGTTTATATTTAATAATACTCAACAAAATTGATATTTCCTAATTTTATTATCCCACAAATCACTCGGCCTAGGTCAGGTGTCTCCAACCAGATGATTGTGAGGCACCTGTACCACCCAGACACCTTCAGAGTAGCTCACAGCCTTGAGACAATTTTTAAAATAGAACAAGCTCATGATTACCTTAAAGAGTTAAGTGATGGCTGTGTTCATTTAACATTATTGTCATCAGGCTGCAGATAGCAGAGCCTGATAATGAGCAGTGCACAGTCAGGAACATGCCCCAGCCTGGTGCTGGGTCACTGAGGTGAACTATTAAAGCCCTGAGGTATGTCACTCTGAACTAAAAGTCCTGGTCAACTCAATATTGGAGCTGTGAACCAAATGATGTTGCTGAATGCTTAGAAATGGGAGAAATTGAAAAGGCAAAGTTACTTTAATGAGTAAGTTAACTCTTCATTTCAATTTTCTACCAATTCAAAGTATCGCATTTACAAACAGCAGGCCCCTTACTCCTAGTGGCCAATAGACACTGTGCCAGAAGTATGAAAGGAAAAATGCAGCCATTTTGTAAAAAGAGAGAAAATTAAAGTGTAGAAACATTTCCATGTTATGAAGTTTTTGCAGGATATTTCTCTGCACTTTAAACTCCTCCCAGTTAACCCTTTCTATGCTCATGATGGAGCAGTTCCGTCATGAGCCACAGTGGGCGTGTGCTCATGATGGAACTGCCCGTCATGGCACCCACCCATGGGGGAAGCGCTGGCGCTCCCCCCATAGGCAGCCCATCTAGCCCCCACAAAGGGGGATGGCAGTGGAAGAGTTTTTGCTGCCACCCCCAACCTCCCCAGGCAATCCCATGACGTCAGCGCACACAGCGCGCACCGACGTCATCACGAAGCCCTGGATGCGCTGGAAGCCATTTGCTTCCAGGCGTCTGACGGAGTAGGTAGGTGTTCCTGCTCCGGGGGGGAGGTTCTTTGGCCATCGAGGCATCAGGGGAGAGGAAAGAGTTTTTCCTCTCCCTGATGTCTCTTTGAAGGGCATTTGTGCTGCACGATCGCGCACAGCATCGCGATCGTGCAGCAGAAATGACCCCACTAGGCACAAGGGATGTCTTTTTTTGGCATGGAAGCGACCCCTTGGGAAAGGGTTACTTCCTAGGGGGTTTTAAATATTGTATGTATGCAGCCCTTTTTTTGGCCTTTCTGCCCCCGGGGGGGCAGAAAACCCCACTAGGCACCAGGGATTATGTATTTTTTTGTATGGAAGTGACCCCTTGGGCAAGGGTCGCTTCCAAGGGGGCACAAATTTGCTCAATGTTTTTTGTGCCCCCCGGGGGCAGATCGGCCCATTTGTTTGACCTTTCTGCCCCCAGGGGGGACAGAAAACCCCACTAGGCACCAGGGATTTTGTTTGAAGTTGTATGGAAGTGACCCCTTGGGAAAGGGTCACTTCCTAGGGGGTATTAAATATTGAATGTTTTTTCTGCCCGCCCCCTGAGGGCAGATCGGACCATTTTTTGGGCCTTTCTAGGCACCAGGGATTATGTATTTATGGTATGGAAGCGACCCCTTGGGCAAGGGTCGCTTCCAAGGGGGCACAAATTTGCTCATTGTTTTTTCTGCCCCCCCCTGGGGGCAGTTCGGCCCATTTTTTGGGCCTTTCAGAAAACCCCACTAGGCACCAGGGATTTTGTTTGAAGTTGAATGGAAGCGACCCCTTGGGCAAGGGTCGCTTCCAAAGGGGGTATAAAAAAATAGATGGGGCCGATTCACAGAACTAATCTGAGACAAAATCCTAAATGTACTACTTTTGGTATTCACAGAAGGCACTTACAATTTTTGGTATTCACAGAAATCACTTACGACTCCTAACTTTACGTCCGCACTCGGGCCAGAATTTCCGCACCTGGAGCGGAATTTCCGCACCAGGAGCGGAAATCCCGCACTTGTGCCAGATTTTCCGCACCCGGGCCGGAATCTCCGCTTCCAGGCCAGAATACCCGCATTCTGGCCAGTTGATCATTTTCCTCAATGCTAATCACCTGTCCAAGTGCCTACCATCCCCACCATGCATCAGATCAAGTCAATTAACACCAACTGCAAGACCAGCACCACAAACCACATAAAAGCTGCACACATTCAAGGAATATGTTTGGCCACAGAGAGTTCCTGTTTTCATTTGCTGTGCATCGCTATTGGAAAATGTACCAACCAAGGAGGAAGAAAAACTTCACAAATGAGGAGACTACCCTGATTGTGGAGTTCATTGTGAGGCACCACAAACAGCTATATGGTCTCCCTCCTTACTGCACCAGTGGAACACAGAACGCAGCTCTATGGCAGCATTTAGCCACTGCTGTCACAGCATTGGGGGAGGATGTGCGCACAGTCTATGACATCAAGAAGAAGTGGCAGGACGAAAAGGCGAGGATGAAGGAGAAGTATGCCAGGATTGAGTTGAACAGAGTTTTCCCTGCCTCACAATCTGGAACACGCCTCCGTCTCACCCCACTTGAGGAGGAGGCCCTCACTACAATCCACCCCCACATGCTCCATGGGCTACCTGTGAGTGATGTCCGCAACATGGTACCAGGTAAATGTGATGACAAAAACAAGTATCTAAAATGACTGTCTGTGTTGCACCCCCATTGTGATTAAGGAAGTAGTCCAAAGTTCACATAAATATATAGTCAGTCAGAGGCTCATGTGTTTCCCTCTGTATGTTGCACCACAAGTCCCAGAATCCTTTGTATCAGAAATAGCAAATCTCTCTCCCTCTATTGAAAACATGGACCCAGTACTGCTGCCGTATATACCTAACACTGTTAAGTAGCAATTGACAGAGTGCCCCTTCCACTCATCGAGACGCAGCTGGGTCAGTCAAGAACATCATGAGGGGTGTGGGGGGCAGAGGAAAATCAACACACAACGGAGTAGGCAAAATAAAAACAAAATATCCCAAAATTAACTCACCTTTTGCCTGCCGCATCACAAAGCAGAAGGTGAGAGAATCCTTATTTTAAAACATTTCATTCCCCTATTCTGTTGTCGATTTCCCACCCTGTCCCGCCATTACATCCCCAATGCCCCAATGCTCCTACCTGCACCGGCTGTGGCAGTACTTCACAATACTGTTGGCATGCAGAAGATATGAGGAAATGTCTGACAAGTAACACGTACATTTTCAATTTTGTTACTTTTCTGTCTTCTCACCTATTGACACATTCAGCCAGAGTACAGACAACCACAGTAGCAGAGGTCCCTGCATCTTCTGGGAGGAAACAACATCATCCAGAGCAAGGCATACCACCCTCACTAACTGGTAAGTCAAACTGGTCAGGAGATGGTCAAAATGCATACATTTGTCAGCGGACAACATAGGGGCATATAGGGCCCAAATCTCAAAGGTAACCGGAGATGAAAATCGAACTTTACAACTATTGCAATACTTAAAGGACATTTACCTTTAACAAATGACATTTGTGAATAGCGAAAGATGAAAATTAATATATCTAGGCTCATCATACCTTGTGATATGTGAACATTACATGTATTCCACCAACAGTTCCAGAACTGTGAACTCAATCCCGGAATCGAGTGCCACAACAAGTCAAAAAGGAGTCCCCACTATATTGTAATAGTTTTTGTAGACAAAATCAAGAAATTCAAAGTTAACAAATATTAGAATGATGACAAGAAGTGAAATACAATTGTCAGGAGTATTGTGAATGCGTCCAGTGTCCAACTTAGAATGTGTTTTCCTATACATGAAATTGTCCAGTCCACTCAGCTGGTTATATTTGTTAACGGATGCCATGTTATTTTGGCCATAAACAAAACACAATAGTGGACCTTACTTCAGGAATTGTTGTGGTGTCAATTTTATAGATGTTGCTTCTAAGCAGTGGGGCCATTGTAAGTTGAATGTGGGATCACTCATGATATTTAGTGCGACACACTTCTGCAATGGTAATAGCCCACACTGCTTGTGCTTATCCTTTGTGCCTGAAATTGAGTGCATCACATGTGGCAGCTGAAATGTAAAGTTGCTAACACACTTATTGTAGGTCCACTGATGTCGTCCCAGATTACAGTACCCCCCATTGACTTCTGCTACAAGGTTGGCTGTGACATCTGTTCAGGGACCACACACTGGACAGGTGCTGGGCCATGGTAAGTAAACCCAAGAATAATGTACCAGAATGCTCATGAAATGTGCCTTTAATCTCCGCTCTATTTAGTATGTTTTTTACATCACTGTTGTCCAGCATCACAATGTGCCTACATATGGCATTTCACCACATACCAGATCACACCATGGTGGCTAGTGAAAGGATGACACAATATGTATGCCAAGTCAGTGCAGAATGGACATAAAATAGTATATAGTGTCATATGAAGTGTCCCAGACACAACTGGATTGTAATTCAATGATATGAAAAACTCTCTTGCAAAATATCAATGGACAAATCCTATTGAAATTGGTGTCGATGAGGGTCGCACTGATGTCAGTTGTGTACTTTTGTGATGGATGTATGGGCTGCTAGGGTGAATCTTGAAGAAGTTACATTTTTAAATCTCTTGGCTGAAAAGCACAACGCAAATCCAGTGAAGGCGGCAACCATCAAAGCTTCTCAAATTACCCACAATGTGGGATCCTAGTGAAATGTTGCATTCTGCTTGCCTCCTCTTCTACTGTATTCATCTATATAAGTGAGTGTATAATATATGAGGTTAGGATGTCTGCTGTACAAGACATCATCCATTGTCAGCTAAGTACTACCATGATGTTGTAAATGGATTATGGGAACAGAGGACACTCAAAGGATGGACATAACAAATGTGTGGTCTCTCAGTCCAAAATGAGCTTTGTGACTTCATGTGTAGGGAAGCACAAATGAGCTACAAGATGTACCTGACTATTGCACATCTCACATATGAACTCCGAATGCAATGTTTGATATGATGTCTAAATGTAAAACTGGTCAGCCTGGTGATGTACACTCCTTTTGACTTGTCAACAGACAACACTATACCCATGGGGTATGATGGTCTTAACAGTGAAGGTGTAAATAATGTAATGCGGAGGCGTCCTGATTATTTATCTACTTCCTTCAAATATCAGTGACCTTCTCATACACGTTTGTCTGTTGATGTGTTATCTCTTTGATGTCAGTGCTGTGTGGAGGTTACAGCTGACAACTGCTGCACGTGAGCAGGGGCCCACATGTAAAGTCCATGAGGTAAGAATGCTGGACAATGGCCAGGAATATCATATCAATGGTCATTGAGAATGGCACATACATGTTAGCTCATAGCTACCATCTGGTGTACTGAAATATGGGTATGCATGTCTCATCACAGCTCCTGACAGGATGACACCAGTGCAGCGTACAACACCATCCCGGGGAATGCAAGACATCCTGGCTGCACTAGTGAAACCCTCTCGCACCTGTCCATCAGGTAAGTGTGGCATAAAGTGTTTCCCTATCATAGATTCAAAAACTCTGACAAAGATCCAAATCCCCTTCTGCATGGAATCTGCAGTCGGTGTTTACAAAGTGTCATACATACCATTTCATTTTCCTAAGTGTCACATGCGCCTGTTTGTAAATTAGTAAAGCAGATCATTGAGTATGGTGTCACTTCCCTGTCCAGCTGCTGGATCGGGGACCGCTTCATCAACTACACCTATGAGGAGCCAGGTTCAGCAGTTGACATCAGGGGGGATCGCAAAGAGACACAAAGCTGTGGCTGGAGCTGGTGAATTTGCTTGTGCATTCTACATCTCCATTCAACACCTCAGTGCTATGGTGTGAGCTGTCACGTGTAGGGGTACCCAAACCAGCTCACACGTGCTTCATCTTTTGATGCAAAGTACAGTAGAACCAACCCTTGTGTTGCAACACATCTTATACCAGGTCAATTACTTATCCTGTTGCAACCTCTGTGTTCCAGGTGATGGTGATGATGAGGAGGATGGACCTTCCACCAATGTTGGCCAACGGGCAATCAAAGGGGAAAATCCACTGCTCCTGGAGGCAGTAATGTCGGCTGCAAGTACTGTGCAAGAGGAGGGGGATGACGTACCTGAGGAGGCTGAAGAAATTGACCATGATGAAGACTATCTGTCAATCCTCGCAGAGGATGATGAATCAGATGCCATGGCCCAAAAAAGCCCCAGATTGGACAAATTTGGCAAGGCCTAACAACCTCCGCACAGCAAAGTGTCTCCGCCTCCAATAAGAAAGATTGCATGTGTTAATAAAGTATTTAAAAAAAAAAAAGAAAGATTGCCTGTCCTCAGCATAGAGCTAACCAGCCACAGCTCACACGCACCCCAACACATACATCACTCCCTCACAGCCCTCACATCCAGTACAGATGTGGTGGTTCCCCTACAAACTCCTCCCTATACATAATATCCCAGGCATTCTCTCCACAATCTGAGGGAAGTTACAACCCTGTTGTGGTGCAGGTATCTCCTGGGCACCATTCTCCTGTCCAAAGGCTTCCAGCTGACACCCCCCCCTGCTGTTGGCCCTGGCGGTCTCATCTATGGCCGACCCCTGCAGAGAGGGCCTACACCTGGCCATGGTGCCCAGTGGGAGCAAGACTTCTTCCAACAGCAGGCAGATGTGAGGCAGGACATTCGTGCCATAGGGGCTTCCCTGTCAGACATGTCTGAGGCCCTGCAGGACATGCGCCAATTCCCTCAGGTGGTGGACAGACTGACCCATGTTTTGGACAGGTTGGATAGATTTTGGCAAAACATGTCCAAGAATATCAGAGCCATGATATCCATCCAAAGGAAAGAGAGTACAAGACACCATGCTTTGGCCATGAAGATGATGGAGGGCATGCTGAAAGTGATCCAAATTCTCCCTTCACGGTCAACTCAGGTAGGGGAGCCATCACATCTGCCTGCAGCACATCTCACCCACACACATGTACCACAAACTGCACAGGACCACAGCAAGGGTACACACCCACCACAGCCCCCTATCCAGGTACTCCCCCACCTGCATATCCACTACCACCCCCTGAACAGGCACTCCCCCTACCTGTACATCCACCCTCTCATGAACAGGCACTCCCCCACCTGCACATCCACCACCACCCCTGAACAGGCACCCCCCCACCTGCACATCTGCCACCACCCCCTGAACAGGTACTCCCCCACCTGCACATCGACCACCACCCCCTGAACAGGCACTCCCCCACTTGCACATCCACCACTACCCCTGAACAGGCACTCCCCCACCTGCACATCCACCACCACCCCTGAACAGGCACTACCACCACCTGCACAACAACCCCCTGTCCACGCACACCATCTGTGCAGACACCATCCGCCCCTGCACATGAACTTCACCCTGTACAGGCACATGCACCACACTGACCTGCACCTCGGCGACAACCCAGACATGATCCCTCACAGCGATCCTCACCTCTGAAATTGCGAAGTCGCAAGCACGATCCCCATTGATCACATCCCAAAAACTTTTTGACCAGTGTGAATATGTGTAAATAAAAAGAAATTCTCTTCACAAGTGAAGATTCTGTTGCGTATCATGTCCTGATAGGCAAATGTTTACCAATTTTGGTGGCCTAGAAATGTGAGGATGTATGTGTGTGTGTGACACATGTACAAGTGTAACCCCATCATTGCAACAAGCCCTCATGTGCAGAGCAGATGACTCCCAAAATTTATGTCCATATTTTGTACAAGACATTTACAATGAAGTTAAACAAGATAGAGAAAGTATGATTCAAAATAAGATTTTATGTAAAAAAAACAACAACAGTCCTTTTGGTGGGGAGAAAGGAAAACAAATGATGTTCTTACTACAGAAGGAGAAGGAACTTGTATTGGGGTGGGGCAACATAAATATAACATGTCAGGGAGCATCAGGGGAACCAGTCTATCAAGGGGCAAAGTAAATAATTGTCCACAAAGAAAATTCTGTCCAACAGGTCAAGTGTCCTTCTGGTCATCCTCTATTAGCACAATGTCCAGATCCTCTGAGTCCGATGCGGGCTCCTGGCTGGCCGGTGCAGGACCAGGCACCACACTTGGTTAGGACACACGAGGAGTACGGGGGAAACAGTGTGGTGCAACGGACAGGGGGAGACATTGACGTTAGTGTGGGAGGGATGTTGGGATATGACAGACAACATGGCTGCAGTCAGGGAATTGACACTGGCAGTGAGGGTGGCCAGAGCTCGGGCAGTTTCCTTTCGCATCATGCGCAGCTCTATACACGTCTGCAGCATGATGCGAGAGGCCATGTCTGGCTGACCCTTGCATGCCCACATCAAGTCCTCTTGTACAGCCACAGGAGGAACAACACAGGGAGGTGTTTGGGTTGAACATGAGGGGTGTGGAGCCTCAGGTTCGGAGGCAATGTTGGTTTCAACCTGACAGCTACGATGAGGGGGACTGTTTGCAGGGATGCAGCTGGAGGCCCTGATGGAATGGGCGCCTCTAGAGTTAGGGAGGGGCTGATGGCAGGCCCAGATTGTGTAGTGGCCTGCCCCGGGGACACCTCGCCAAAAGTAACAGGTGAATGGTCCGGGGGAGAGTAGATCTCCCCCCCTGGCCAGAGGTGTCCAGTTCTCCCCCCTTCAATGTCCTCAGCCTCCACCCAGTCCATAGTACCATAGGTGTCTTCCTGCTCAGTCCGGGTGGGCACAATGCCCCTGCCTCCTGATGTTGAAGGTCCCCTCTCATCCTCTTCTTCCTCAGTAGTGGAAAGAGGTTGTAGCCGCCAGCGCACCAAAGATGTCCTGCTCTGAACCGTGTCCTGCTGTTGGTCCTTTTGGCCAGCTGAGCCCACTGAAATGTAAGACAAATCATAATGTAGTAGTTGTACACATCAGTATAAGACAGATACCTAGATGGGCCAAGGTCAGACTTTGTTCTCCTCTGATCACACTATACAGTTGTCAGTGTTTATGAGCTTAAATTACGTGTATGTTCACTGTCATCTCCTGATTTGAGTCTTACATGGACATCTCACGAGTTCTTTGGTGGCTTACACATCTGTACTGGCCAACCCTCAACTTTGGCATTCTTGTGATCTGTGTGTCCTGTCACTGCTACATGGGCAGGTTCGAAATCCAGTCTACAAAAGGAGATCAGAGAGAGTCCAAATGGTATTGAAATGGCCCTGTGATATGGAGTCTCTGCACTTTCTATGTCTGGACAAATGTTATCTGCTGTGTAGCATTGTATGAGACAATACAAATGCCGGTTGGGGGTCACACATCCATATAGGGTCTGGGCTATTAGATTTGCTAAGTTGTGAGTCTAACCTTTCGATATTCCCTCACAAAAGCTGACAATCCAGTGCCACATATTGGCTTCGGAGAATGATCAGGTAGTGCTGTGCACTGGTGAACAGTAGTGGCTCGTTGTTACAGCTACCTGTACATGAAAAATGGCATACAAGCCACTGAGGGTAAGACGTGTGTCTGGGGACACACTTGGCAAAATTGGAAACACTTAAGAGTGAGGCAAGGATCTCAAAGTCTGTCTTGATTCCATGGCACATGATGATCTGTCTCAATCAGAACCCAAACTCACCGAATGCAATGCAAGTCACAGCATCCAATACCCATTGGCCTCTCATACACACACTGGACAATGTCTGTACCATTCCGCATCCAATGCACACATCAGTTATGATTCCCTTGGTTCACTGTTAGTGGTGCTGGCTGTGCAAATTTCTGTACAAATGCACGTGTGTGGCTCAATTCCCCAGTTGTCATAATAAAACTACAACCCTCAGAATGCACTCTGCTCTGTGCAATCTGTGCGCTACAGTGAGCCTTTTGCTTCATGATGACTGCTGCATAGACACAGAATACGTGAATGGAGGCATGGGACACACGATGGTACAGTTTTGTCTTCACTCACATCATACTTCCAGACTCATATTGCATATAACTCACTTACCAGCTCTCTGCTGCTCATGCTCCTCCAGCTGAGCATGGAGGGTCGGCCAAGCTGCATGCAGGACCCTCTTGTACAGTGGCGAGAGGCGGGGACGATGCACATGGTGCTGGGAAGACTGGCCCAGTAGCTCCTCAGCCTTGTGCTGGGCCCAGCGTTTTAGGTCCTCCCAGCGCTTGCGGCATGCCCTCGCCTTCCTGGTGTAAACGCCCACTGCACTGCAGTGCCCACCAATATTGGCCCATAGTGTGGCCCACGCTGCATTACTCAGCTGGTCCGCTGGCCCCCCATATAGCTGAGGATATTTGAGTAGGACCCCCTCAGCTAAACTGTCTAATTCCCTTTCAGTGAAAGTGGGTGATTTCTCCTCATAACCCTCAGCCATTTTGGAGGAAATAAGGTTGAAAAGAGCAGCAGGATGGCAGAGGATCTGATCTGTGAGAGAGGATGACTCAGAATGAACACACAATTGCTGTCAACAACTTCCTGTGATGTATTTCCTGTCTCCCACTTCCTGTATGTCATTTCCTGTATGAAATAATCGGTTCCGGTTCGATTTCGGAGGTTACGGCCCAAATACGTAATTTCCAGTTGTGGAACGTCAGGTCCGCATATGAGGCGCACGCTCCACATACGGAGAGTGCGCAGTTGTGCCGGAAGTTGCGAAAACGGACTGGAACCCATACCTCATACAGGTAATGACATACAGGAAGTGGTAGACAGGAAATACATCACAGGATGTAGTTGACAGCCATTTTGTGTTCATTCTGATTCAAGCACCATCACAGATCAAATTCACTGCCATCCTGTTGTTCTGTAGCGGAGAAACCTGAAATGACAGTGTAAGAGAAAATCATAGACATGAAACAAAAGGGAGAACAGACCATTTAATGAGATTTGGGCCGGGACAAGGGGAGGGGCTGGCACAACATCACACCCCAGTTTAGTTTTCTCCTTCTTTGCATTATGGTACATGTAGTCCATATTTAGTGCTCAACACAAGAGTTGTCTGTTGTGTTATGGTAAATTTGGGGGAGGCAGTGCTGTGTATCCCAGACACATAGTACCAGATTCAGCCAGAACATCATCACTCATGTTGTGGGCCCGGATTCAGAGCTAGCCGAGGTACAAGAGGTATGTGTAAGCTATGCGTTAAAGCTATATTGTGCAAAACACATCAGGCTAATATAATCTTGCACACGGCTTCTGGGGAGTACATCAGCACAGCCAAGACATCTGTACGGTCAAGACATCTGAATCGTGACTTCAACAGACCAAAAGTGTGCTCTATGATGGCTCGAGTTCGTATGTGTGCCCGATTGTACACTGAGGTACAGTGGTTGGATGTCTGTAGGTGTGAGGAGTTGAGGGGAGAGTGCATACCCAGCATTGCCTGAGGAGGGAAGATAGGGCAAAAGGTTATATTTCCATCTTAAATTTGAATAGAACATGATCTATACGTTGGTACATGCAGTGCCTGTTGAGACTGTGTATGGGGCTTGGTGATTCTTATTGTACAATGGTTGTTAATGTAAGGTGGCATTCATACATTTTGGGGCTTCTTTACAACCCCCTTGCGCCACCGGTGCGTCACTTTTAATATGGTCAAAAGTGACGTACCGGCAGCGCAAGGGGCTTGTAAATAAGCCCCTTCATTTGCACATATCCCTCATTTTTAGTGCTTGGTATTTACCCAGTAGCCACATGTTGCCAAATTCTCCCGCAGCCCTCCGCCGGGCAGGAGGTGACATGCGGAATACGAAGCTGTCATGGGTACAGCCTGGAAACACTGCATGCACATTTATGAATCTCCCACTGGCATCACAGACAGCCTGCACATTGATGGAATGCCATCAGTGTCTGTTGCAGAATATGTGTGCAATGCGGCAGGTGGCTGAAGGGCCACATGGGTACAATCAATTGCACCCAGTACACTTGGGAAGCGAGAGATGAGATAGAAGTCCCTAGCTGCCCTTTGTCTGCTGGCCAGTGTATGGGGCATTCGTATGTGGAGATGGGCTGTAGAATTGATGCAGCTCAGTACCTGATGCAAGCACCGCGACTGGCTTGCCTGAGAGATGCCCACAAGGTCACTGGAGACCCTTTGGAACGACCCCGTCGCAAAGAAATGGAGAGCAGAAAGGATCTTGAGATAGGCTGGAATGGCATGGGAGCAGCAGGTCACAGAGTCAAGTTCCTGCTCCCACCCACATACCATCTCCAAGATGACTTCTGGAGGGAAATGGTATCTGGCCCTGACATATTGGCTGGACATCGCAAATAGGTTGATCCTTTGTCTGAAGATCCTCTCTACTCCCCTCCTCCTCCTCCTCCTCCTCAAGTCTTCTTGCCGCATGGCAAGGGGCAGAGCAACAAACACATTCAGCGACATGTTGAAAGAGTTTGTGTGTGTCTGCTCTGCTTTCATATGTGCTGCAGGGCTGGGATTGGCTGTTGGGCTGCAGTGTGTCAGCTGATGCCTGGTGGGGGATGGTAGGCACTTGGACAGGTGATTACCATTGAGGAAAATGATCAACCGGCCAGAATGTGGGTATCCCGGCCCGGAAGTGGAGATTGCGGCCCAGGTGTGGAAATTCCGGCACAAATGGGGGATTTCGGCTCCTGGTGGAATGTAAAGTTAGGAGTCGCAAGTGCCTTCTGTGAATACCAGAAGTAGTAAATTTAGGATATTGTCTCAGATTAGTTCTGTGAATCGGCCTGATGTTTATCTGTCCCCCATGGGGGCAGATCGGCCCATTTTTTTGGCCTTTCTGCCCCAGGGGGGAGATGGGGCAGAAAACCCCACTAGGCACCAGGGGTTGTGTTTTTATTGTATGGAAGTGACCCCTTGGCAAGGTTTGCTTCCAAGGGGTAAAAGTAACTGGATGATTTTTCTGCTCCTCCTGGGTCAGATCAAGCCTTTTTTTGGCCTTTCTGCCCCCAGGGGAGGCAGAAAACCCCACTAGGCACCAGGGATTGTTTTTTATTGCAGATGGAGGCGACCCCGTGGCCAAGGGTTGCTTCCAAGGGTCTTAAGTTATGTTTATGTATTTTCAGCCCCCCATGGGGATAGATCTGCCCGTTTTTTTGGCCTTTCTACCCCCAGGCGGGAGGGGGGCAGAAAACCCTACTAGGCAATAGGGATCTATTTCTTTTGCAAGGGGGAAAATTTCTGCCTGCTGTTTTCTGCCACACCTGGGGAAAGATCGGCCTGGCAGAAAACCCCACAAGATCCCTTGGGCAAGATCACCCTCTATTTTTATCGGGCCTCTTTGAAGGCCCATTCGGCAGATTGACCATTTGGGTAGTAACATAGCGTGTTATAATGTTAATTGTTTTATTTCTTCTGAATTGCAATTGTAAAGTTTTATTTTTCCTTTTTATTTTAGTTCAAGGCTTTTGCTCTTTAGACTGATGTTCCAGGTTACAGTTTTGTTACTGGTGGTTCTGCAGTTTGTGCAGTTGCATGTGTTTGGTAAGAGACTCCTTTTGTACTATTTACTCTAAATGAGTTTCATTTCCCTGCACAAATGTGTTTTTGCAAATGGTGTAATAATAGCAGTATGTTTGGCTTCTGTTTTTTGAGTGTCAAAATCTTTTTTCATTTGTGCTCAATGTGTATTTTGTTGTCTTGTGAGTAATTGGTTTTGTTTTTTTCTTTCTAGTGGGTTATCGTTGCTTTTTGCTGTGTCTCTGCAGAGTAGGTGCTGGTGAGTGTAGCTATCTTTGGCAATTGAGTCATATTGTTTTTGAGTATATAGATCTTTGTGCTAAAGCCACACTTTGTTTGGTACTTATTTTGCACAGTGTTTGTTGTTGTTGACATGTTTGTGAGGTCTCCTTTCTTTGTAAGGACTATGGCTAGCCACAGGATTACTGCTCAGCAGGTTGTTGCTATGCTTTTTGAGTCTTCCTCTAACCATGGTTCAGAGACTGACTCTGCATCTGAGGCAGAGGAGGCAGTGGAAGATTCTGGCAGTGAGTTTTCTGTCCACGAGGAATCATCGGATGATGAAGCCACTCTTAGTGCAGATGAAGTACCTGTCTTAGAGGAGGATATTGATGTGCCGATAGTACAGCAAGAGGCATCTGGGTTGCAGCCTGAGGCTGCAAGGCCTCCTATTGGAAGTGCTGACCTCTGGGTTGCCCTAGGCATGGTGCAGCCGACATTGCCAGACTTTACTGGTATTCCAGGGTGTAGAGTGGATACTGAAAACTTTTTGCCTATAAATGTTTTTCAGTTGTTTATGGATGATGTATTTTTGGCAGAGGTTGTTGAGCAGACTAATGTGTATGCTGAACAGTTTTTGAGGGACAACAGTGCCAGCCTTAGGCCCCACTGTAGAGCTACTCGGTGGACTCCCACAAATTTGGAAGAGATAAAGAAGTTCTTGGGTTTAACTTTTTTGATGGGCTTGCTTAGGAAGCCATCGATGTCTTCATATTGGTCTACTAGTCCCTTGATGGCAACGGCTATATTTCCGGCAGTCATGAGTCATGATAGGTATTTGCTTCTGCTTCAGATGCTGCATTTTGTCGATAATGGTTTAGCGTTGCCACAAGATCACCCTGATTGTGACCATCTTTTTATGATTCGGCCTGTCATTGATCACTTTGTAGATCGATTTTCTGAGATCTATGCTCCAGGGAAAGAAATAGCTGTGGATGAGTCTTTGGTCTTGTTCAAGGGCTGCTTGGTTTTTAGGCAATACATTCCTAGCAAGAGGGCACGCTATGGAATTAAGATGTATATGCTGTGTGACAGTAGGACTGGATATGTCTCTAATTTCAGGGTGTACACCAGTAGGGATTCCAGGATTGACCCCCCTGGTGTCCGTCCACTTTTGGAGTGACTGAGAAAATTGTGTGGGAATTTGGTAGAGGACTTTTTAACAAAGGTCACCATTTATATGTAGATAACTTCTACACTAGTGTGCAGTTGGTCAGGGAATTGGCCAAAGTGGACACTGTTGCTTGTGGCACAATCCGCTCTAACCGTAAAGGTTTCCCAAAAGAACTTGTTTGTCAAAAGCTTGTGCAGGGACAGTGCATGCCTTTCGTAGCGAGGAACTTCTAGCTGTGAAGTTTTCAGACAGGAGAGATGTCTACATGCTGACTACCATCCATGATGAAAGCACTTCGCCTGTGACCGTTTGGGGCCAGGTTGCTGAAGAGCTCAAACCTGTGTGTATTTTAGACTATAATAGGCACATGGGTGGTGTTGATAGAGTAGATCAAAGGTTGGAACCTTACACTGCTCTTCGTAAGGCTTACATTTGGTATAAGAAGTTGGCTATCCATATTTTCCACTTGGCAACCTTTAATGCTCTTGTTGTATTTAAGTATTGTTGTCCTGAGTCAAAGATGACTTTTGCTAAGTTTCAGGAGTCTGTAATAAGCTGCCTTGTTGTAGTGGAACAGGCAAGTGTTCCTAGAGTTGGAGTGGTGGAGGATGTGGCTAGATTGAAAGATCGCCACTTTCCTGATCACATTCCTCCCACGCCCTCAAAAGACTTTCCCAGTAGGAGATGTAGAGTGTGTTGGCAAAGAGGTACGCAGAAGGAGACTCGTATGTATTGCCCCGAGTGTCCTTCTAACCCTGCACTGTGTGTGCCTGCTTGTTTTAGAATGTACCACACGCAAAATAATTTTTGGGAGCATCCATGAGTGGTAAAGTGAACTGCCTGCTCTCTATTGTTTAAACATTTTGGTTCAGTTTCAAGGTTGGCATTAGTGCAATGTATTTAGTTTCAGATTTTGTGTTAGTAGATTTGTACTACTTACAATTTGTTTGTGTTCTCTTTTTTGTATAAAAAAAACCCCTAAATGTGATGGCGGTGGTTGTAGGCTGGCGCTTGGCTGGCAGTGTGCGTAGGCTGGCGCTTGGCTGACGGTGTGCGTGGACTGGTGCTTGGCTGGCGGTGTGATTGGACTGGCGCTTGGCTGGCGGTGTGCGTGGACTGGCGCTTGTCAGGCAGTGTGCGTGGACTGGCGCTTGGCTGACGGTGTGTGTGGACTGGTGCTTGGCTGGCGGTGTGCGTGGACTGGTGCTTGGCAGGCGGTGTGCGTGGACTGGCACCTGGCAGGCAGTGTGCGCGGACTGGCTCTTGGCTGGTGGTGTGTGAGTAGTGACTTGCTGCTGGTCACTACACACACTGGTAGCCGACCGCCAGTCCACGCATTCCATCAGTTGGTGTGTTTGCTATGTCAGGCATGTGGGTGTGTGAAAGTGATGGGCCCTTGAATGGCACTGTCTGCTGATGTGAGTGTTGTAATGTGATGGGTCCGCAGCTGGCGGTGTGAATGGTTTTGTATGTGTCACACGAATGAAAGGCGTATGAATGACCTGTAAAGAGGTTGGTGCCTTGTGGCTTTACAGCTCACGAGCTGTGAGTCAGTGGTTCAGTTTTTTGTCCTTTCAATTATTCACAGTGCATTTCATTTTTGTGAAATCTCTTGTTAATATAATTTTATACACTGAACCATCACTCACCCTTGTGCCAAATCCAACCAGTATGTGAGTGTGCTTGAGGAATAGTTGGTTGTGCAGTAATATTTGTGTTTTCTGTCTTTCTCTGCCTATCTGTGCATTCCATCTAAGATAAACCTACCAACTCTAGATATTCTTGTAAACTAAACACCCAGGGGAGTACATGGTGATGTCTCTCTCGTGGATCCCAGCAAGTTATCTTACCCACAATGTCCTGCAAACCTCAAAATGTGACTGTCACATTTTCCTTGCATTACTGTGCCATAATTTTCACGCTTCATAAAGAAACAACAAATTTCCTACCACCCAGCATTTCCCTAAGTCTCCCGATAAAAATGGTACCTCACAAGTGTGGGTGGGCCAAGTACCCGCCGCAGGGAAGGGCCCAAAACGTATTGTGGAGACATCAAAATTTCTTATTTTGAAACAACCTGGTTTTGCAAGGGGGGGGGTTTCACCTGAGTTTTTGGCCCCGGGCTCGGCAGCCATCTAAGGAAACCTACCAAACCCACACATTTGTGAAAACTAGACACCCTGGGGACTCCAGTGAGGTATAGCTTGCATGGCTCTCCTAAAGTTTCCCTACCCAGAATCCCCTGCAAACCTCAAATTTTGCTGGAAAAATCAAATTGTTCTCAAATGTTTGTGTGGGAAAGTTGTAGGATCACCGGGCAGACACAAATTTCCTACCACCCAGATTTCCCCCAGGTTTCCTGATAAAAATGGTACCTCACTTGTGGGGGTGGGTCAAGTACCAGCAATAGGCAAGGGCCCTAAGCGTATTGTGGAGACTTCAAAATTACCTATCATAAAACGAGCTGGTTTTGGAGGGGGGGGGGACTTGGGTTTTTGGCCCTGGGCTTGGCGTCCATCTAGGGAAACCTACAAAACCCACACATTTAAAAACTAGACACCCTGAGTAGTCCAATGAGGTATGGCTTGCATGGCTCCCCCAACGTTTCCCTACCCAGAATCCCATGCAAACCTCAAATTTTCTGGAAAAATCAAATTGTTCTCAAATATTTGTGTGGGAAAGTTGTAGGATCACCGGGCAGACACAAATTTCCTACCACCCAGATTTCCCCCAGGTTTCCTCATAAAAATGGGACCTCACTTGTGGGTGTGGGTCAAGTACCAGCAACAGGCAAAGGCCCTAAGCGTATTGTGGAGACTTCAAAATTACCTATCCTAAAACGAGCTGGTTTTGGAGGGGGTGACTTGGGTTTTTGGCCCTGGGCTTGGCGTCCATCTAGGGAAACCTACAAAACCCACACATTTAAAAACTAGACACCCTGAGGAGCCCAATGAGGTATGGCTTGCATGGCTCCCCCAACATTTCCCTACCCAGAATCCCATGCAAACCTCAAATTTTGCTGAAAAAAATCACTTTTTCCACACATTTTTGTGTGTGAAAGTTATAGGATCACCGGGCTGACACAAATTTCCTACCACCCAGCGTTCCCCCAGGTCTCCCAATAAAAATAGTACCTCACTTGTGTGGGTAGGCATACTGGCCGCAACAGGAAATGGACCAAATCGTACAGTGGAGACTTCAAAATTACCTATCATAAAACAACCTGGTTTTGGTGGGGGGCACCTGGGTTTTTGGCACCGGGATCGGCGCTCATCTAGGGAAACCTACCAAACCCACACATTTCTGAAAACTAGACACCCTGGGGAGTCCAGTGAGGTATGGCTTGCTTGACTCCCACAACGTTACCCTACCCAGAATCCCCTGCAAACCTCAAATTTAGCTGAAAAAAATCACTTTTTTCACACACTTTTGTGTGGGGTCACCATGCCGGCACAAATGTCCTACAACCCAGTGTTCCCCTTGGTCTCCCGAGTAAAATGATACCTCACTTGTGTGGCTGTCCAATGCAGACTCAGCTAAAAACATATTTTAAAAAAATGTAGCGCTTAGAATTTGCGGTGCTATACCCTTAATCCCTATGTCTTTGGCCCTTCCCAGTCACAGGCCTTTGGTCCACCCACACAAGTGAGGTATCATTTTACTCAGGAGAACAAGGGGAACGCTGGGTGCTAGGACATTTGTACTGGCACGGTGATCCCACACATAATTGTGTGGAAAAAGGGATTTTTTTCAGCACAACTTGAGGTTTACAGGGGATTTTGGGTAGGGAAAAGTTGGGGGAGCCACGCAAGCCATTCCTCACTGAACTCCCCAGGGTGTCTAGTTTTCAGAAATGTGTAGGTTTGGTAGGTTTCCCTAGATCACCGCCGAGCCCGGGGCCAAAAACCCAGGTGCCTCCCCTGCAAATCCAGGTCGTTTTATGATAGGTAAATTTGAAGTCTCCACAATACATTTAGGGCCCTTGCCTGTTGTGGGTACTTGACCCAGCCACACAAGTGAGGTACCATTTTTATCGGGAGACCTGGGGGAACCCTGGGTGGTAGGAAATTTGTGTCAGCCCAGTAATCCTACAACTTTCCCACACAAAAATTTGACAAAACTGTGATTTTTTTCAGCACAATTTGAGGTTTGCAGGGGATTCTGGGTAGGGAAGCATTGGGGGAGCTATGCAAGCTATACCTCACTAGTCTCCCAAGGGTGTCTAGTTTTCAGAAATGTATGGGTTTGGTAGGTTTCCCTAGATGGCCGCCGAGCCCGGGGCCAAAAACTTAGGGGACCCCCCTTGCAAAACCAGGTTGTTTCAAAATAGGAAATGTTGATGTCGTCACAATACATTTAGGGCCCTTGCCTGTTGCGGGTACTTGGCCCACCCACACGAGTGTGGTACCATTTTTATCGGGAGACTTTGGATAATGCGGGGTGCGCACAGTTTTGTGGATCCACGCAGATTCCAGAACTTTCCATCACAGAAATGTGAGTTTTTTTTTTTTACAAAGTTTGAGGTTAGCAAGGGATTCTGGGTAACAGAACCTGGTGCGAGCCAGACAAGCCAACCCATCCTGCATTCCCCTGGGTGTCTAGTTTTAAAAAATGTATAGGTTTGCTAGGTTTCCCTAGGTGCTGGCAGAGCTAGGATTCAAAATCTACAGCTAGGCATTTTGCAAAAAAGGGTCAGTTTTCACTGTAAAAATGTGGTGTCCACGTTGCGTTTTGGGCCATTTCCTGTTGCGAGCACTATCCCTACCCACACAAGTGAGGTACCATTTTTATCGGAACACATTGGGAAATGCGGGGTGGGTAGAATTTTGTGGATACACGCAGATTCCAGAACTTTCCATCACAGAAATTTGAGGAAAATGTGTTTTTTTTTTACAAAGTTTGAGGTTTGCAAGGGATTCTGGGTAACAGAACCTGGTGAGAGGCAGACAAGTCACCCCATACTGGATTACCCTGGGTGTCTAGTTTTCAAAAATGTATAGGTTTGCTAGGTTTCCCTAGGTGTCGGTGGAGCTAGGGTTCAAAATCTACAGCTAGGCACTTTGCAAAAAAGGGGTCTGTTTTCACTGTAAAAATATGGTGTGTCCACGTTGCGTTTTGGGCTGTTTCCTGTTGCCAGCACTCGGCCTACGAAACACAAGTGAGGTACCATTTTTATCGGAACACGTTGGGAAATGCGGGGTGGGTGGAATTTTGTGGATCCACGCAGATTCCAGAACTTTCCATCACAGAATTATGAGAAAAATTTGTTTTTTTGACAAAGTTTGAGGTTTGCAAGGGATTCTGGGTAACAGAACCTAATGAGAGCCAGACAAGTCACCCTATCCTGCATTCCCCTGGGTGTCTAGTTTTCCAAAATGTATAGATTTGCTAGGCTTCCCTAGGTGCCGGCAGAGCTAGGGTTCAGAATCTACAGCTAGTCACTTTACAAAAAAAGGGTCAGTTTTCACGGTAAAAATGTGGTGTGTCCACGTCGCATTTTGGGCCGTTTCCTGTCGCGGGCACTAGGTTTACCCACACAAGTGAGATACCATTTTTATGGGAAGGCATTGGGGAATGCGGGGTGGGTGTAATTTTGTGGATCCACGAAGATTCCAGAACTTTCCAACACAGAATTGTGAGGAAAATATGTTTTTTTTAATAAAGTTTGAGGTTTGCAAGGGATTCTGGGTAACATAACCTGGTGAGAGCCAGACAAGTCACCCCATCCTGCATTACCCTTGGTGTCTATTTTTTAAAAAGGTATAGGTTTGCTAGGTTTCCCTAGGTGCCAGCAGAGCTAGGATTCAAAATCTACAGCTAGGAACTTTGCAAACAGGGGGTCAGTTTTCACTGTAAAAATGTGGCATGTCCACGTTGCGTTTTGGGCCGTTTCCTGTCTCGGGCACTAGGACTACCCACATAAGTGATGTACCATTTTTATCGTAAGACGTTGGGGAATGCGGGGTGGGTGGAATTTTGTGGATCCACGAAGATTCCAGAACTTTCCATCACAGAAATGTGAGGAAAATTTGTTTTTTTTACAAAGTTTGAGGTTTGCAAGGGATTCTGGGTAGTAGAACCTGGTGAGATCCGGACATGTCACCCCATCCTGGATTTCCCTGGGTGTCTAGTTTTAAAAAATGTATATGTTTGCTAGGCTTCCCTAGGTGCCAGCAGAGCTAGGGTTCAAAATCTACAGCTAGGCACTTTACAAAAAAGGTCCGTTTTCACTGTAAAAATATGGTGTGTCCACATTGCCTTTTGGGCCGTTTCCTGTCTCGGGCACTAGGCCTACCCACACAAGTGAGGTACCATTTTTATCGGAAGACATTGGGAAATGCGGGGTGTGTGGAATTTTGTGGATCCACGTAGATTCCAGAACTTTCCATCACAGAATTGTAAGGAAAATGTGTTTTTTGACAAAGTTTGAGGTTTGCAAGGGATTCTAGGAAAGAGAACCTGGTGAGAGCCAGTCAAGTCACCCCATCCTGCATCTCCCTGGGTGTCTAGTTTTAAAAAATATACAGGTTTGCTAGGTTTCCCTAGGTGCCGACAGAGCTAGGGTTCAAAATCTACAGCTAGCGACTTTGCAAAAAAAGGGTCAGTTTTCACAGTAAAAATGTGGTGTGTCCACATTGCATTTTGGGCCGTTTCCTGTCCCGGGCACAAGGCTTACCCACACAAGTGATATACTATTTTAATCGTAAGACATTGGGTAATGCGGGGTGGGTGGAATTTTGTGGATCCATGCTGATTCCAGAACTTTCCATCACAGAAATTTGAGGAAAATGTGTTTTTTTGACAAAGTTTGAAGTTTGCAAGGGATTCTGGGTAACAGAACCTGGTGAGAGCTAGACAAGTCACCTCTCCTAGATTCCTCTGGGTGTCTAGTTTTAAAAAATGTATAGGTTTGCTAGGTTTCCCTGGGTGCCGGCAGAGCTAGGGTACAAAATCTACAGCTAGGTACTTTGCAAAAAAGGGTCAGTTTCACTGTAAAAATGTAGTGTGTTCACGTTGCGTTTTGGGCCGTATTACCTTTTGACTGGTATTACGTTTTGACTTTCAATACATTTCTGCCTTCCAAATGCAAGACAATGTTTAAAAAGAAGTCACTTTGAAAAGTGTCCTATAATTCACATGCTAGTTTGGATACCCACAATTGCGGAGATGTGCAAATAGCTACGGTTTCTAAACTCTATATTTTGTTCCCATTTCAGAAATACATAGGTGTCTTTCATACTGATTTTTCACTGTTTATATTTTCCCAAATGAATTGCTATATACCCGGTACACAAAAAAAAAACATTGCAAGACGCTGCTCAGTTATTGCCTCTGGGTTCCTCGGGTTCTTGGTGAACCTACAAGTCCTATATATCCCCACAACCAAAAGGGTCCTGCAAATGTAACCGTATATTGCTTTAAAAAATCTGTCATACTTAGAAGAAGTTACTGGTGAAAACGTTCGCCCAAATGGCTGTTTTTTCAACTCATTTTCAATTTTTCCTATTTTTAACTGCTAGTTTCTATAAGAAAACCTTGAAGGATCTACACAAATTACCCCTTGCTAAATTCAGAATTTTGTCTAGGTTTCAGAAATGTATACCTTTCTGGGATCCATTATTGCTTTCATACCCATTTTTTATCATTAACTGGAAGGAGTTTGAAAGCACAAAAAATAGAAAAAACAGGCTATGTCCCAGTAAAATGCCAAAACTGTGTACAAAATTTTGGTTTCATGACAAAAGTCTGTCAGTCCCTGAAATCTGGGAAGATGGTAATTTCAGCACCACAAACCCTTTGTTGATACCATTTGCAGGGAAAAAACCAGACGCTTTCATCTGCAGCACTTTTTTCCCATTCTTTTAAAACAAAAAATAATTTAGCTGTATTTTGGCTAATATCTGGGTCCCCTCCAGGGGAATCAACAAACCCTGGGTAACTTTAAAATCCACATGATGTTGGAAGAAAAGGACGCAAATTTGACATGGGGACCTCATGTGGTCAAAAAGTTACAGGGGCCTAAGCGCAAACTACCCCAAATAGCCAAAAAACGGATTAGCACAGGGGGGAAGAGGCCTAGCAGCGAAGGAGTTAACAACATAAAATTGTTTGCTTGTGTTATTCATGTAACATTGCCACAAATGGTGAAATGCTTTTGCCCTGTGCTGCAAGTACGTACAACACAGGCTCTCAGTCGCCTGTACAAATATGTCCTATTCTTACGCACACATGTTCAAACATCCCTCAAAGATCGCGCTCTCACTGAAACACATGGCCGCCCTTTAATAGTTCCCTTAGTCATAGTATGTTGTTCAAAACATAGTATCTGACTCTTTGGACATTAGCCTTAAAGTAAATGAAGCTGGGCGTGAGGGGGTCTGGTAACAATGCTGACGTTGTTTAACATTCAGTAGTTCTCGATGATTTTCACTGATCAAAAGTAGGTCTTACTACAGAAAATGTTATAGACCCCTTGCCTAGATGATATCAGTGGCCTGGATTAGTGAGATGAGGACAAGAAAAGGGAAAAGGGTACTCAACAGATTACTAAAAATTGTTTCATTGTGTGAATTTCTTTTAAATAAAAATGCAGTTGGAACTTTCTGCTAATGCTTGTGAATACAAACAAACAAAATGTCATAAAACAATTTCTTTCTATTTCTGTATCCATACAGGTCAGCGCCCATCAGAAGAAAGCAATATGGAAGGCCATGGCCAACAAGGTGCAGACCGTGGGAGTCTATAAGCAGTGCAGCATCCATTGCCAGAAGAGGTGGGAGGACCTAAGTCTCTGGACCAAAAAGTCATCTGAAGTCCAGCTAGGTCAGTCTCCCAACATGGGAGGTGTGTATGCCGCACCCTGACCCTCTAATGGCTTGCATACTTGCAGTGGCATATCCCTAGCTTGATGAGCCGTTGGGAGGCCAACAGCAGCATCAAGGGGGTAAGTTCTTTTGGAATTTTTCATGTTATATAACTTTTTTGTTTCAGCAAACAAATTATTGCATCAACATAATGGTTGACATGTCCAACGCGCAAGAAGAGTTCTTGGAGGTGTACATTTTGCCCAAGGTATATAATGATGTGTTCTGTATATGAATTTGTGGAAAATGATTCCACTGTATTTCTGGTCAGTCCCAAAGGACCGTTTTGAGCAGACACATGCCTGCTTAAACAACAAATATGTGTTATAAGGGATAGTTGTACCAAACAGGCTACAAGTTATCATTGTGTCAGGTGTGATAGTCCATCACAATTCTGAAGGATTTCATGGTAGCCCTAAAACAGATGGCATCACATAAAATGCACTTAGGATACAGTGGATGTTCCAAACAGAACATTGGTGAGATTGTATTGTAACAAAGAATGTGAGCCAAAATGACTGAAAACATAAGATTAAATGCCTACATTTTTTTTATTAAAAACATCTCACAAATAGGTTTAGAATCAAAAATACTTTTTAATTTATGTAAAAAGTGACAGATTTGCATGATGTCCTACTCCTTCACAAATGTGCTTGTAGGTGGTTCTGTTTTTTGTTGAAAATGTTTGTTTGGCATACATTTTGTTTAAAAAACAGGCAGGAATGAGTACACATTGGTGACAGAGTAATACATATCCAAAAATGTATTTAAATGTCCTTTTTTATGTCCACATGATAAATCTACGATGAACATAAATAGGATACTCAAAGGGACTTTTGCAGATGGAATGTTACGTTACACATAAGTTGGGGTATCCTATCTTGAAAACTCAAAATTAGGCAAAACTCAAGCCTCTTTATAAAATTGCAGGAATGTATCAAGGTTTGATCTGTTGCATATTGTGATATGCTTTTAACATTCGAATAAATAAATTGTGTATGAATCAGTGTATGAAATATTTACTGTGTTGTTGTACCAATTTTTACCTAAAGTGAAATCCAGCATATTTTTTAAATATTTTGACAATTGGAAAGCAAACAGGGAATAATGTTAGATATTTTGGAGTCAGATATAAAAATGTTTTTGCTCTGTACTAAAGCGGATTACCAATTTATCAAGCTCCATGTATTTACTTATGCTGTTATGCTGTAGAAGTCATTTGCAAATCCCCCAAAAGGTTTTCTTAATTTCTTCTACAGCATAAGTGAATACATAGGGTGGGCTACATTGATAAGCAACTTCAATACTGAATTCATTCAATATTTTAAACATTTGAAGTTACTTGAGTTACTTGAAGTAAGTGTTACCATTGTGAAACAAAGGGAACATGCTTTCAGATTCCACAAATATTGGTACAACATTTGAGTAATTGTAAACCCACATTGATTCATATTAGAATTTTTTTGAATGCATATATTTCAGTTTGTTTGCCTTGTACACACACTGTACAATGTTATTTTCCCTTTATATAATTTTTTTATGACATAAGTGTGCTATTCAAAACCACAAATCACAACCATCTAGAGGTGGTATACAGTTACTGAAGTGAATTTACAATGGTTGAGAGACAAGATCATAAATGATAAAGGTGCAATAAGGGGAATTTCCTTAAACTGTCACCAAATGGTTTCTAAAGCTCTACATTCAAAAGATTATGATAAACATGAACTAAAGTTTGAAAGCTTTAAAGCAGGTAAAATCTGAACATCTGGAAAATGTTTTGAGAAAATAATTCATATTCAGATCAATTTACACAGATACAATTAAACTATTGTATATGTCTTTACAGAATGTTCAGGAGCAGGTGAAGGGGACATTGGCCACGTAGGTGGGGAAGCATAATGCCACTGGGGTTCGGGTGCTGAGACTACAGACACAAAGGAACCCAGTGGCATGGAGGGTGAGTGGACTGCAACGGAGCCTACCAGGTCATCAACATCATCTTCGGAGGCTTCCACAAGCAAGCAGTCCCTAGTGGTGGCGGACCCTGCAGGAACTGTACCAACTGCATCCTTGCCTGTCACCCAGAGTACCATTTCTGCCCTCTCTCTGGTTCCCCCCAGTAGGCCTAACCTGACCCCCTAAAAGGGCTTGGGTTTTCTTTGCCACAGGCACCTCACCTCACCCCCTGCCCCTGTCCCCCTGGCTGCACTAAGTAAGGAGGCTATTGTTCTCTTACGCAGCATCTCTGTAGGCCAGACTGCACTCCTGAATGCCATCCAGAGCTTTAGTTGCCAAATGCAACAAATGGTAGCATACCTGGAAGCCATTCACAGTTCTATGTCTGGCCTGCAGAGATCATTTGCAGCACTAGCCTCCTCACTGACCGCAGCCTTTGAACGAGCCCAACCTTCTGTCCTAACTCAGGTCCCTTCCTGATTCCAATTCCAGAGTCCCACCCCTATCCCAAGCACACACTCTGATTTACTTGCACCCACTCACAAGACACAAACAGCACACTCACGCACACACACAAACAAACACAAGCAAACACACAAAGAACATAGAGACATGATTGACACTATACCCACATGCACCATAACCACTACCACACCCTCAATCACCACAACCAACACCTCGCCCACAACCACAACAACCACCAGCACTCCAACAAGCACCACTACCATCACCATACACCCAAGTACCACAACCACCAGTATACCCACAACCACCAGGCACACCCACAACCACCAGCACACCCACAACCACCAGCACCACAACCACCAGCACACCCACAATCACCAGCACACCTACAACTACCAGCACACCCACCAGCACCACAACAACACCAACCACCTCAACAGCAGACTCATCCAAACATACACCTGCACGCAAATCAACACCCACCAAACACAAATGCATAACCTTACCCGAATACAAAACAACTGAAAAACTACACATCCAAACATACACCAGACCCACATTCAACTGCAAAGCATACACCCACAAGTACCACAGCCACACCAACCACCCCACCTCAATAGCAGACTCATCCAAACACACACCTACACGCACACCAACACCCACCAAACTGTAACACACACACTCACCTGAATACAAAACACCTGAGAAACTACACACATCCAAACATACACCAGACCCACATGCAACTGCAAAATACAGTCAAAAAATATTTTTCCAGCAAATTTGTCCTGAGATTATTTTTCATTTACTATTCATTGATTCCTAGAACTGTTAATGATTAAAGTGTGATTTACATTTTTTACTTAAAATTATGACAGCAAACACAACAATGTATTAATTGCCTAATTTGTAAAGTCTATACACTAGTAATAAATGTATGTGATGGATATTTAACATTTGGTGCAAGCATTAATCACAAAGATGGACACTTACATCAACAAATGGATTTGCCATATTTTTATTTTAAGTGTTAATACAATGCGTTTATTTGTACTTGATAAGTGATGAAAATGAATACATGTGCATTGTACCTTAAAATATTAATGCCACAAATAAAATGTAATTAAATACAGGAAATGGACTAGACAAGGAAAAATGTTAAATTGATAAATATGCTAATTGATTAAAGTTTGAAACTGGCATTGCTTTTACAGTTATTTTAAACCAAAGTTCCACCTTGTTCAGTGCAATGTCTACATTATATTACATTTCAATTATCCCAATAATGTGTAATGCATATGTTTATGCTTTTATAACCCACCTGTATGGTCAGTTTTGGATTTTTAGATTGATGTCGATTTTTGAGTGTGTCCATTATCATGTAGGAAACTTGCACCAAATTTAAAATTACAATAAAATTCTGCAGGTGTGTTTGTTTAAATTTGTTGAATGACAACATTACACATACATGCATTACACATTGGTATGTTATTGCTTCTTAGAGACATTTCAACATGCATGAGTCCAGACCAAATGTAAACAGACAAGTCAAAAGGTAACAAGTTATGATGGAAGCTTACCTTTGATTTCGGCAATGACAGCGTTGATTTGCTTCGTGGTCAAGTAGCAGCAGAAAAGGCAGCACTTGTAGGATCGGCTCCATGATGATAAAGGAAGTATGAAACAGAAAGAAGGTAAGTTTCAGCCTTATATCCATTCTAAACTGCCAACTCAGGTGTGGAGGTTTCCCCGCCACAGTCACACCAGCCGGAAGGCACATCGTGATTGGCCTGACAGACAAGCTGGCTGTATTAACTCCGACAGCTGATTTTGCCTATGGTGCCGACGATGTGGGTGAACAAATGTGGTGGAGTCGGCAGCACACTGACGTTCTTTCATCTATCAACCCGCCAGCATCTAATTAGACCAGGTAGACTGCCTAATAGGCGGGAGGGGAATCCAACAGAAAAATGACGGGGGGACCGATTCCGCCAAGATCTAAATCAGGTCCTCATTCCACATATACCATCAGTGAGTGTTTGTGGGTTTTGGCTAGCTCACAGTACCAAATCCAACCTCTAAACCAATCAGGGTAATAGATGTTGTTGGCAACCTCGAACATGACACTCTGATTCTCACAGAATCCATGGAAACAGATCTAAGGTTTTTGTCCGGTCACTCTTGCATGCCCATGGTAAACACAAAACAGAAACGACAATGCATTTTCAAACATTTATTGAAATGATCGTATTCTTGCATAAAAAGCATGATCTGTGATTATAAAGAGGAGGCAAGCTATTGTAATCAACATTGTTAGAATGGTAAACAATAAGAACAATTCAACCATGCCAATTGTTACTAATGTTTGTTTACTCCTATCTGTATCAATACTATACTAAAGAGAGTGTAGCAGGAATATCCTCTGCCAGATAACTGGGATAGCCTAACCCTCATACATGTTGATCTACGGTGTCAGGAAGCCGATTGCAGTGCACGGGTTATCTTCCTTTGCAGGATGGGGGTTGGAGTCAGTAGGGCTGCATCTCGGTCACAGTCTGCAGCGGTTCTGTCACGACGCAGCACTCCTCAGGATCTGGGCGCGCTCAAAGGGGTCCACCTCCTGATATCCCCACACTCTGATTTGAACGTGACCCAGAGTATAGAGGCGATCAAGCGAGGGATAGGGATAGGGTAGGTGCAGCGTGGGACAAGGGGAAACCTGAAACAAAAAACAAGCAAACGATTAGTAGGGTATACAAGGCTAACTACTCTCATAACATCTCACTAGAGCCGTCTCCGTACCTGTTAGAGTCCATCCCCTACTGTATAGAACCTCTTTGTCTGGGAAGATACTTCTCTCCCCGCAAGCAACAAAAACATAAGCACCTATAAACCAAACATAGGCCAGTTAGTATACCGTCCACTTTTCTCTCACAGGCAAAATACTCAAATGATATCCTCATACATACCTTCTACCACACACCCTCAAAACTAGAAGATAAAAAGGTAACAGCCAGCTCCAGTAAAGGTAGGAATTAAAAGGCAATTCTGGAGAAATCAGGGAGCACTATCAAGATGCTGTAACCAATCCTGCAAACAATCCTGGATGTTATTTCTTGACGGAAATGCAGGAAGACAGCACTCGGGAAAGCTACTCCAATGTCACGACTGGAAAGCCAAAAGAAAAGCAAGAAAAGAAAATGCGGTACCTCCCAGGAATGATCCAGGCGCAGGATACCCTGGAGTTCCAATACCTCCTTTCCCTCTTTGTTTTTAGAAGGAAAGAAGCAAGCAGACCAGCCGTCAATAATCCATGGGAGAGGTAGGGAGACAGTACTGATTCAGAGGCATCTCCCTCCAAGCCTCAACGTCGTTTTCCGCTGAAGCCGCGGGCGGGAAAACAAACACTTTCAAAGAGTTCAGCGCTCCTCCGAGCGCTAATGGCAGAAACGAACACACGCCTTCCCCTCGATCACTGCCAGAGTCTAGATAGCGGGAAAAGGAATGTTCGGCACCTCGAACAGAGATCGCCAGGTCCGGCGGTACCAGCGGGACCTCAACAGAGCAGCCGCTCTGCATTAGACAAATCCCGAGTCAACTGGAATCACGTACAACGCTCCCTGCGTTGTACGTGGTATTTCATCCCTCCCAGAAGGACGGCCTTCTGGGAGATGTAGTCCTGCCAGCGCCGTCGTTCTACATTGAGGCAGGCGCTCCGACGAATCAATGCCTGACAGAACGTCCTCCTCCCCCGCGCCTCCTAGATCCAGGTTTCCCTGGATTGCGGGAATGGAACAGTCGCACCGCACGAGGGGCGTGGACGCCGGCACACGGCTCCCAGGAATCGTCCTCGGACGGATACCCCTTCCAGGACACCAGGTACCAAAGACAGCCCTGACGATACCGGGAATCCAGGATGCGTCGCACTTCGTACTCCAGCTGTCTGTCCCTCATCACTGGAGGCGCCGCCCTGCGCCGCGCACACTTTGCCCGTTTGAGCAGACCACAATGGAACACAGGGTGTATCCTCAAGGATGTTGGTAAGCGCAGTTTGTATGCCACAGGGTTGATCCTGCGGATAATGGTGTACGGGCCAATAAATCTAGGATGAAAGATGCTGCGGTATCGGAAGCGGATGTTCCTAGTAGAGAGCCAAACCCTATCACCGACTTGATACGAAGGTCCATCTTGTCGATGGCGATCAGCCCATTTCTTATAGTTCTGCTTGGCACGGTCAAGATGTGTTTGTATCCGTCGGTGTATCAGCATGAGAGACTCCACCTGCGCCATCACAGTAGGGTGGTTCCGTACTTCACTTGGTATAACGAGAGGCAGAGTGGTGGCATGAAACCCTGTGTTTGCTCTGAACGGTGTTTCCCCAATAGAGCTGTGCCAAGCATTGTTATAGGATAGCTCGGCCAACCATAACAGGGACACCCAAGAGTCAGTTGCGTCCTTCGAATAACACCGCAGGTATGTCTTTAGGGTTTGATTCAACCGCTCTGTGTGACCATCGGTTTGCGGATGGAAGCTGGTGGAGAGAGCGGCTTCCACCTGGAGAGCCTTGCACCACATCCGCCAGAACCTGGCAATGAACTGAGGTCCTCGATCGGATATAATGACCCTCGGGAGGCCGTGTAGACGCACTACCTGCGTCAGAAGAAGTTGTGCTGTTTGCCCCGCAGTGGGTAGATTCCTACACGGGATAAAGTGACCCATTTTAGTAAGGCTGTCTACGACAACCAAAATCGCATCAAACCCTTGATCCATTGGTAAACCAAGGATAAAATCCAGACTGATTGTTTGCCAAGGTTGGGAAGGAGTAGGCAGAGGTATCAGTCTCCCCTTGGTTTTGTTGTGTTCCCCTTTTGCACGAGCACACGTTTCACACTGTGACACCCATTGTTCCACGTCTTTAGCCATCCCGTCCCACCAGAAATGTCGCCGAAGCAGGTGTAGCGTTTTCTTTTGTCCAGGATGACCTGCAAGGACTGCATCATGACTCCAATTGAAGGCCTTCAACCGGAGCGTGTGGGTAGGCAAGTACAGTTTGTTGTCGTGCAAAGGTACGCCATGCTTGAGGATTCGATGAAGGCTTTGGTCCACCCACCGCCGCCATTGGTCCGGGGACCTGTTGGTCGTGACTTGTTCGAGGAAGTGCTCCATCGTGACCACACACAGGACCTTCTCTAGGTTCACGATTGCCTCCGGCCGGTTTTGTCGGGGCAAAGTATCCTCTCCTTGCCTGGACAGGGAATCCGCTTTTTTGTTATCTGATCCAGGACGGAAGGTGATCACGAAATCGTATTCCACGAAGAACAGCGTCCACCGCATTTGTCTCTGGGAGAGGTGTCTGGCTGTCTTCATGAACTGAAGATTTCGGTGGTCCGAGTATACAGTGATGGGATGATGGGCCCCCCACAAGTAGTGTCTCCACTCTTGGAAGGCCTTCTTGATGGCCAATAGTTCCTTTTCGGCCACGTTGTAATTAGTCTCGGCAGAGCTCAGTTTCTTAGAAAGGAACGCCACCGGATGCAGCTGCCCTGTGTGTTTATCTCTCTGTGACAACACTGCTCCGACAGCTACCTCAGAGGCGTCTGCTTCTACCATGAAAGGAATGTCGACCTGTGGGTGTCGCAGGATGGGTGCAGTACAAAAGGCCTTTTTCAGTTGGGTAAATGCTTCCATGGCTTCGGAGGTCCACTGGAAAGACGTTCCTTTCCTCAACAACCTAGTTACTGGAGCGGCCAACTGTGAAAAGTGAGAGATGAACCTCCGATAGTAGTTGGAGAAACCCAAAAGCATTGCACCTCTCTCACACTCTTGGGAACAGGCCAATCCTGAACTGCCTCCACTTTTCTTTCAGCCATTCTTAACCCCTGAGGACTTAAAACGACCCCCAAAACTCGACCTCCACCACGCTGAACTCACACTTGCTAAGCTTGCAAAACAAGCTATGTTCTTGCAGTCTTTTGAGGATCAGGATGACATGTCTGGTATGTTGTTCCGGCGAGACTGAATAGATCAGAATGTCATCGATGTACACGATCACGATTCGATCTATGTAGTCCTTGAGCACGTTGTTGAGGAAGTACTGGAATGCCGCCGGGGCGTTACACAGCCCGAACGGCATAACCAAGTATTCAAACAACCCGTACCGAGATTTGAATGCGGTCTTCCACTCATCCCCCTCGCGAACGCGCACTAAGTGATAGGCCCCCCTTAAATCAAGTCTGGTATAGATGTTGGCCTCCCTCACCTGGTCCAGCAATACGGGGATAAGCGGCAACAGATATCGGTTTCTCACCGTGTTCTTATTCAATGACCGATATTCGATACAAGTCCTTAACTCACCGTTGGCTTTTGCCGTGAAGAAAAGAGGAGAGGCGGCTGGGGAACGAGACGGGCGAATGAAACCGATGGCACTATAATGTTCGAGGTATTCGCGCAAGTGCTTAGTCTCGGGTTCGCATAACGCATACACTCTGCATGATGGAATACTGGCTCCAGCCACCAGGTCTATGCGACAATCATAGTCGCGATGTGGGGGTAAGATCTCGGCCTTGACCTCGCAAAAAACTTCCCTGTAACTAGCATATTCTAGAGGTAACTCTGTCTCTTTCTCAGCTGCGGTGGCAACGTGATATACCCGGGCTAAGGCCAAAGTGTGCGAACAGTTGTCTTTCAGGCACATATCTAGGCATTCCGGTGATTGAAAGCGAACAGTTTTCAGTCTCCAATTCATGGTAGGATTGTGTTGCCACAACCATGGCATGCCCAAAATGACCTCGTATTGAGGTGCCTCTATAATATTCAGCATGATATCCTCCACGTGATCTTGGGGATCCCCCTTGAGGACCAGCTCGACCACTTCTGTGTGTTCTGTAATGGGACCTGACTTCAGCGGGGTGCCGTCAACCGCTAACACCTTTTCAGGTTTGTTGCTAGGCACTCTGACTAACCCCAGACGATGCACCAATCCGCTATCAATGAAGTTCCCAGTGGCCCCAGAATCTATCATTGTCCATACCTGATGGTCTTGTTGTCCCGTCCTAAGGATCATGGACAACACTATGTGGGACTCAGTGTTTTTTACCTCAGTAACCGCTAATGACGGCAATCTCCATTCCTTCTCTGCTGGTTCCCCTCTGGGATCCTCTGTCTCACCAGAGTCTCCAGTACTGGTGGACCCAAACTCCACAGTAGCCACTCTTTTGTTGGAATAATACGTGTTCCTTTTCTTGGGTTTCAGGGGGCAATCCCTCACATAGTGCCCCTTCTTCCCACAATACATACAGAGGCCTTGCGCCCGGCGGCTCTCTCTACGGGGGTCTAAGAGCCCCCACATCCATCGGTTCTGGCCCGGGTTCCAACGAGGAATGAGAGGAACGATTTTCATACCCCATCCCCACCACGGCTCTCTCACCTCTTCTCCGGTCCCCTCCCCGCTCAACCAATCTATGGTCTAACCGCAAGGTGAGATTTATTAAATCGGTGCATGTGGTGGGCTGCGGATCGATACGTGCTAACACATCCTTCATCTCATCCCTTAACCCTTGATAGTAGAGCGACATCCGTTTCTCCTCGGGCCAGGCCGTTTCTGCCACCAGGCGGTTAAAGGCCGTCATATAGGAGACTAGGTCCTTATTACCCTGACGAAGTTCCAGCAGTTCTCTATCCGCGCTAAATGTAGTAGCCCGGCGATCGAATACCCTCTCGAATTCCCTCCGAAAGGCCACCCAATCCGATAGCAACGGATCGTCGTTCCTGACCAAAGGAACTGCCCAATTGGCGGCATCCCCTGTCAGATACGAGATGGCAAAAGCCACCCTAGAATGATTATTGGGGAAAGAAGCAGGTTTACAAGAAAAATGCAATGCTATTTGGGTTAGAAATGTTTGTATCCTTAACGGATCGCCCGAGTACCTCTCCGGACTAGCCAAAGGAATGGGCGGTGGAACCGTCACCTGTATCTGGGGGGTGGCTGATGACACATCGAAGGGATTCCTTAACTGTCTATCCACCCTCTCTCTCAAAGCTGCAGTCTCAGCACGAGAAGCTGCCAATTCCTGCTGTACCACCACTAAAGCTTGCAAGACCTCATCTAAAGACGCCATCTTTGGGACTGGCCCAGACCGGGAGGAGTAATGTTCATGGGTACGTGATTCTGTCACGACGCAGCACTCCTCAGGATCTGGGCGACGCTCAAAGGGGTCCACCTCCTGATATCCCCACACTCTGATTTGAACGTGACCCAGAGTATAGAGGCGATCAAGCGAGGGATAGGGATAGGGTAGGTGCAGCGTGGGACAAGGGGAAACCTGAAACAAAAAACAAGCAAACGATTAGTAGGGTATACAAGGCTAACTACTCTCATAACATCTCACTAGAGCCGTCTCCGTACCTGTTAGAGTCCATCCCCTACTGTATAGAACCTCTTTGTCTGGGAAGATACTTCTCTCCCCGCAGGCAACAAAAACATAAGCACCTATAAACCAAACATAGGCCAGTTAGTATATTGTCCACTTTTCTCTCACAGGCAAAATACTCAAATGATATCCTCATACATACCTTCTACCACACACCCTCTAAACTAGAAGATAAAAAGGTAACAGCCAGCTCCAGTAAAGGTAGGAATTAAAAGGCAATTCTGGAGAAATCAGGGAGCACTATCAAGGTGCTGTAACCAATCCTGCAAACAATCCTGGATGTTATTTCTTGACGGAAATGCAGGAAGACAGCACTCGGGAAAGCTACTCCAATGTCACGACTGGAAAGCCAAAAGAAAGGCAAGAAAAGAAAATGCGGTACCTCCCAGGAATGATCCAGGCGCAGGATACCCTGGAGTTCCAATACCTCCTTTCCCTCTTTGTTTTTAGAAGGAAAGAAGCAAGCAGACCAGCCGTCAATAATCCATGGGAGAGGTAGGGAGACAGTACTGATTCAGAGGCATCTCCCTCCAAGCCTCAACGTCGTTTTCCGCTGCAGCCGCGGGCGGGAAAACAAACACTTTCAAAGAGTTCAGCGCTCCTCCGAGCGCTAATGGCAGAAACGAACACACGCCTTCCCCTCGATCACTGCCAGAGTCTAGATAGCGGGAAAAGGAATGTTCGGCACCTCGAACAGAGATCGCCAGGTCCGGCGGTACCAGCGGGACCTCAACAGAGCAGCCGCTCTGCATTAGACAAATCCCCGAGTCAACTGGAATCACGTACAACGCTCCCTGCGTTGTACGTGGTATTTCATCCCTCCCAGAAGGACGGCCTTCTGGGAGATGTAGTCCTGCCAGCGCCGTCGTTCTACATTGAGGCAGGCGCTCCGACGAATCAATGCCTGACAGGTTCTGTGATCATTCCTAGCATGGAAATGCTCCTCTCAAAGAGCCTTCACACGGAAGTATAATGTATAATATAACATTGTTCTTATCAACTGTGGCAGAGAGCAGCTCATTTGGTTTAGTCTAACTAAAATGAAGTGCCTCCTAATGAGCACAGAAAGAAAGAAAAAAAAACAGTGGCATTGTGTTCTTCATGTACAACCCTGGAACTAACTGTACAGATTACAGGGCATCAGTGCCTATTGCAAATACACATACAGCACATCGACACATTAGCAGAAAAGTGTAGCAAAGGGCATCACAGGAAAGAGATGTCAACCTAAGGTGTTGAATCTAAAATGGCGGATACACGTGCAATAAAAGTGAAAAACTGAAAAGCACAAAAGTGATTTGCACCTCATAAATAAAATTACAATTTGTAAATCACACATTGCAACTCCATGAAAATTACAAGGCAAAATCGGAGGCAAAGGTGGGTCACTCCTCCTTTGCAATTTGCAAAGGGATGCACGTTTGTTTTGTGACTGTTTTGTAGTTGCAAAGCATACAAGTTGCCAAAATCCAACATTGAATGCCATTAAGGAAGTAAAGCGGCAGTTACATAGCATTGTGGGAATTGTGGTCCTTTACTACATAAGAAAACGACAAATTAATGCTGCAACGAAGGGGAACATAGATTTAATGAACACTGTTTGTTCAAAGGATTTAACCTGATGGAAAATGAAATGATGTACTCACCTTTGCTGCATAAAACGAACTGTGAGAGAAAAAGAAAAAACTAACTGCCTCTTTAAAATTGGAAAGAAACGGACATTGTCCTTTTTCAATGTTGTGAGTTACGTTATTTAAATGCTAACGAACCCACCTGAACACAGTGGCATATGATGAAGACTCATCTGAGTCGAAATGCTTAATGCCTGCCTGCCTATCTTTGCCTCAAATAAAAAAATTACTGAGCACGTTTGGAGTGGCCTGTTTTCATGCTGCAAGTGCAGTGTGTTCTTCTTATGGAATATATATATATATATATATATTTATATATATATATATATATATATATATATATATATGTATCATATGCCTTTGATTTGCTATGAGGCACTTTTATATGCACTGTCATGATAAGGCCCTTGCCTGCAACACATGTGAGGTTTTGTCAAAGGCTTATGGTCAAAATATGCTTTCTGTAAATAATTAATATTTATTGTTTACAATTACATTTGAAATTGCACAATTTCTGTTCAGGAAATGAGCGCATGGTCTAGAGCTGATATGTAGTCTGTTTTCCCGTGCTGTTCACGAAATAAATTCATTCTAAGCTCCTGAAAGTATGCTTTCTATGTTCATTTTGTTAGTGATGCATTGAAAATGAAGCACTTCCGGGTGCACGGAGTGACTTTGACAAAGGCCGTTCAGGTTGAAACGCGTCAGTCAATAAACTTTTTTCTTCTAAAGAATCCCCGAGTGCGGCTTTTCCTTGTGGAGTGACGTGAGGATTGAAGGATTTATACACAGGTCCTGCGCCCACCTAGCCTGCACCAACCCCAAATGGTGGATGAGGTCGGAGGAAAACAGCCGGAGATGTTTGCATGGTTCTACTTTCCCGACTCCCCCCGCTGTGGTAACTGACCTGAAGGTAACCACTGGTTTTCGCATGAAACAGATTCCGGGACTGATGTCATGGTTCGGCTCTCGCCAGGGCTAATCGGTGACTTGGAACCATGGGATCACTGTTTGGAGCAACCGGAAAAGAAATTGTGTACTGGATAGAACAGCAGGGGTGCTACCGCCTCCACTCGACACAGCTGTGTGCGGTGACAGACAGTGGAAGGGGGATCTTCATGCGAAGACTGTTTGCAAGTTTAGGATTTCACTCGGATACCGGCACATGATACAAGACATTTCTAAAACATGTGCGATGCAATCCGCAAGAGGCTGGACGTAGCCAAACATTATTTTCAGAAACGAACAGTGACATAAGCAGCGCTGCAACTGGGGGAGCTCAGGCTGACACTGGAGGGGAAAGGTCCCTGAAACAGGACCTATTCCGGGTAGAAAAACTTTACAAAAAGGAGGTAAACCGTAGTTGGGAAGTAATATCGTTAGACAACTACATCGAGGTGGGAAGGGTCCCCAGAGGGCTGCGAAATCTCATCACTCCAACCTATCAGAATCAGAGCCTGAAACTACTGGAGGAATGGTCACATCTGATGGCATTGACTTGCAAACAGATGCTTGGTCTACTTTCCAAATATGCAGCCATTGAACTCCAACAAGTCGGTGAAGAGATCAAAATACTCAAAGAAGCCCTTGACAAGCACGCCTCCCAGGAGGAGATCAGCAACTTCCAAAAAGAGATCAAAGAAATGATGGAAATTCATCAGAGACAAGAACGACTACGCGTTGGGACGCATCCTTACGTTTGGAAAGAAATATGAGACGGCAAGAAGGGATTTCAAGCAAACAGAATCCCTACGACAGCAGGAAACAATGATGTCAGAGACAAGCTCGAATGCATGCTCAGATCTAGAGGAACGACAGGGCATATCAACTGGGGATAAAGTGCCATTTACTACACTGGAAGAATACAGTTTTTTACGGCAAAACCACACCGGAAAAAAGAACCCTCGAAGAGGACGAGGAGGAAACAGCGAAAAAGAAAAATTAGGAGAGGAGGCACTGGTGAAAGACAGCGAGAAGCCGCATGGGAGAGGTACATCGCAAAGCAAATGCAACAAATGAAGGGTGAGAACACTAATCTTACTATAATTAACCTATTCCCCCATGTCATTACCCCAGAGGAACGCTCTGTTTTAGAATTAGGGCTATCCTTTTGCCCCATTGCCAATTTTGAATATTCTCGTACTCGTATTGAAATTTTTTTCTTCATTAGAAAGCTCAAATTACTTAAGATACATAACCTAAAAAGAAGCAGGGACATCACGGATGGGGCACTGCAAGGGCTTTCCACAACTCCCTTCACAGAGGTTCTATCAATGGGTGACATTGAGACACTGGCTTCACTGAGGGAAATGGAGTTGGGGACAAGGGTCTGGGAAACTGACTGTGAGTTGCTGAGTAGCATGGGCATCAGCACAGATAAAAGATCAAGGAGTGACTTTAAACCAAAGTCTAAATTCAACCCTGTTACCCTACATGACAGTATTGACACTTACCATGAAATGGTACTACATAACTTGATGGAAATATGGAGGACGGTAAGGAATCAATTTGCCACTAATTTGACGGAGGGACTGTTGTAATAAAAAGTAGACTGGTCCATGTAGTATCTTCAGGTATCTTTATTCAGGTAGGATGTTACAAGATGAGAGCCCCACCAGGAGCAGCCTCACTGCTGCTCAGCCCATCCACCAACTGACTCTCACACACATGAACATTCCATTCACCAACATTCTCTCACACAGACACCCATGCTGAGCAGCAGTATAACACATCACCTTCCTTTGAGGGAATACAAAAACTCTCAGAACGATATCAGAACAAATGCAAGAAATAAATAACATAACATAGTTCTGAAAAGTAGCATGAAAAATTAAAGGTGGAAAATTCATGCAGAAAGAATAAAGTAGATAGAAAGAGTCACAGGACTACACCATCTCCCTTCTTATCACAACACAACCCACACTCCCACACCAAAATTACCAACAAACCAAAGTACCAGAATCATGCAAGCTGGCCAGGCAAACACAAGAAAGGTACAAGGGTGCCAACAACAAAAGTGTGAAGGAGAACCATCCAAAAAGGAGAAAAAAAAACAGTAAGCACGCGTGGAGTATATCCACACAGAACATCATAACAACACAACACTACAATAATTGCAAAAACTTCCCCCAGCAACTCAGAATGGGGTGGAATGTATGGAAAATGGACACCACACAGAACATCCCCCAACAGCAAATCGGGGTGTGATGTGTGGAAGGGACTCCACATGGAACCAAAAACACTCCCAACGCAAACCTTGACGTGCGAGGGAAAACACTACCAACGCAATCCTTGACGTGCATGGAATGTATGAAAACCGGACCATACAGAACATATGTACTTCCCCCAACAGCAAATTGGGGTGTGATGTGTGGAAGGGACTCCACACGGAACCAAAAAACACTCCCAACGCAAACCTTGACGTGCGAGGGAAAACACTACCAACGCAAACCTTGACGTGCGTGGAATGTATGAAAAACGGACCATACAGAACATATGTACTTCCCCCAACAGCAAATTGGGGTGTGATGTGTGGAAGGCACTCCACACAGGACCAAAAAACACTCCCAACGCAAACCTTGATGTGCGAGGGAAAACACTACAAACGCAAACCTTGACGTGCGTGGAATGTATGAAAAGCAGACCATACAGAACATATGTACTTCCCCCAACAGCAAATTGGGGTGTGATGTGTGGAAGAGACTCCACACAGAACAAAAACACTCCAAAAATAACTTCATCCCTACCCCCAAACCTAGTTGAGGTGGAATGTGTGGAGACCACATCACACGGAACAAAAACACTCCCACACTTGACATGCGAGAGAAAAAAAAACGTAATGCACACTAACATTAAAGCAATAAAGTTAAAGCACTCTGCCAACGCAGACATGACAGGAAAATAAATCACTGGAAAACAGAGAAAAGCAAAGAGATAAACATAAACATTTTACAATGTGTCACCATTAAAACGTTCATTTTAAAACAGGAGAGAACAAGTAATATAGCACAAACCAATGAAAAAGAGAGAAAATAAATAAATAAATAAATAAATAAATAAATTGCAGTAAGACTATTGAAGACGGGTACTTTCCATTTGTGAGTAATTCCTCCCCCGAAGTCCCAAACAGCCACCCCGAGATACTGCACAATCACCGATCCATACAGCAACGCAAGAATACACTAAAGAGAGTGGTAGATCGGCAACAAAAAACAAAGAAAGTTCTGAGTTACCCATGGATGCCACAAGACAGTTCCAGGAAAGTACCTCGAAGATCTGCATTCACCATGTCTCTATCGAATGAGCTTTTGTTTTCCATGTTCTGTTGCAGTGGTGCTGGATAGCCACTAGATGGCATTGTTGAATTACTTCTATATTTTCCACAGACTCCGAGCCAGAAACACGACGCTTTAAGTGCGCCAGAAAAATTGAACATCGGAAAAACGCTGTTGGTGCTGAGGCTCCCCTACGCATCCCAAATGCAGACCCTGAGACTTGAAGTACACCGGAATAATGATGCCCAGAAGAAAGGAGTTCCTGGAAATCCCAAGATGGCGACACGTATTCAACGCGGAGCCGGATGGCTCACTGCACGTCCTTACTGCAGAGCGTCCTTTGGCAGCTGAGGAGATTGGCAAACAAAGACGTCACTGAAGACAACTGCGGCACAGCACGAGAACAGGAGACTGGTAAGGTGCACGCGCACAGTTCCAATTTTGAATAGGTAGATGACGTTATGAAGGGTATCACAGCAGCAGCGCAAAAAGGCTTTAAAGGTATAAATAAGTGTCACTTTACAAACTACTAACGTTATTTTGAGAACATCACCAATCCCAACAATAGTGATGTTACACCAAAACAAAACGGGTGGCATTCAGAAAGTCGTAGTGATAGACACAGGTGCGTTTCCTTAAAGGAGCAGTTTTGTAGCAAAGACAAATGAAACCAAATGCAGCACGCTTGAGCTGGTAGGCTCTGCACATGGCCACACAATAAAATCCATGAAGAAACACAAGAACAGCGGGTATTCTCTTACCCAACTAGAAGTTCTTCACTGAGAACTTGTAGCTCTTCCCACACGAAGAAAGAGGAAACAGTTGCTCTTCACCACAGTTGAAGCTCTCCAGACTCACTTCACCTGAGAAGTCATAGAAGTCCCAGACGTGAAAGCACTTTAATGTAGAAAAAAAAACTAATCAGGGACTGGCACTCACGGGTTGGGGCGACCGATGGAGTGGTCACTGGTGGGGCTCGGGGTGCCAGATTCTTCAAGTTCCACTTCAATTTCTTCAGCTTCAATTCAGTTACTTCAGGCTTAACAGTTTCAGTCCAATCAGGTGGCACACGCAGGTTCTTCCATCCCAAAACGTCGCCAAAATATGTTGTAATAAAAAGTAGTCTGGTCCATGTAGTATCTTCAGGTATCTTTATTCAGGTAGGATGTTACAAGATGAGAGACTCACCAGGAGCATCCTCACTGCTGCTCAGCCAATCCACCAACTGACTCTCACACACATGAACATTCCATTCACCAACATTCTCTCACACAGACACCCAGGCTGAGCAGCAGTATAACAGGGACAAAGAACAGGACTGGAATCCCTTAGGAAAGCGGACACCTTTGTTGTAAACCCCTCCGATAAAGGAGGCAACGTGGTGCTCTGGGACATCACCAAATACAGATCAGAAGCTGAACGACAGTTTGAGTACTCAGGGAGATATCTGAGATCTAGCTTGTCCCAATACAGTAAAACCATCCTGAAATATCACAACATCTTGGAGAATTGGCATAGACAGGGTCTGTTAAGCCTGAATGAATTTCAATTTTTACTAGTAAAAAGCCAGTTACTTCGGTTTTTTACATGTTACCTAAGGTGCACAAACATGAGACGGACCCACCAGGCAGACCTATAATTTCAGCGAATCAGAGTCTACTAGAGAACAGTTCAATTTACCTCGACTATTTTCTGTGCCCATATGTAATAAATTTGCCTTCCTACTGCAGGGACACCATGGATTTCATATCCAAAATACAAGAAATCCCATGGAAAGAGTCCTACATTCTGGCTACAGTAGATGTTGTGGCACTCTATACCTGCATTGAACACGATTTAGGTCTGGAAGCTTGTAAATATTTCTTTAGGGACAGGCCCCTCTCAATGTATGACCACACCATGATGTTGATGGAAATGTTGCAATATTGTTTAGAAAATAACTGTTTTCTTTTTGAAGAACAATGATATATGCAGCTGACGGGCACAGCGATGGGAAGTTGCTTCGCTCCAAGCTATGCCGGTGTGTTTATGGGATGGTGGGAGGCAGAGCACATCTGGAATGAGGCGAACGTATACTGTGCAGACCACCTGATCCTGTGGACTTGTTACATTGATGATATTTTTCTGATTTGGGATGGTCCACGGGATCTACTGGAGACTTTTATAACAGGTCTATCAGATAACAATCTGAATTTGAAATTCCCGAGCAAGGTACATCACAACACCATAGAATTCCTAGATGTTCTAGTTGAGGTTAAAAATGACATGATCCACACTAGGCTTTTTAGAAAGGACACAGCAGGCAACAGTATCTTACACGCCCGTAGTCACCATCCAGAGAGCCTTAAGAGGAGCATCCCCTATGGTGAGCTTCTCAGGGCCAAGAGAAATTGCAGCTCTAAAGAAGCATACACTGAGGAGGAGAGAAACATGGTTGGCAGATTCAGAACACATGGCTATCCAGGACGAACAATCAGGGCAGCAGTGGCAAAGGCATCCAGCAGAGATAGGATGAGCCTTTTAATACCCAGGATCAAGGATACGAGCAAACAAGAGGTGAGATTAGTTACCACATACAACTGTGCCTCTCAAGCCATACACAAAGTCATACGGAAACATTGGCACCTGGTCAGGACTGACCTGACGATAGGTAAATTAGTCAGCCCTACACCTCATGTCACGTACCGTAAGTGCAATTCACTGCGGGACATACAGGTCCACAGTCACATGTCACAGAATAGGCACATTCAGGGATCCTGCTTGAGGGAACTCCCTGGATTCCACAGATGTGGAAAATGTAAGGCCTGTGCTAATAGCTCAAATGTAAAGAAGTACAATCTCCCCACAGGTAAGAGTGCCAAAATACACAAATTTATCAATTGCAACAGCGATGATGTGGTATATGTGTTGACATGTATGTGCGGCTTGAGGTACGTGGGAAGTACCATTTTCCTGGTCAAAAAGAGGATCCTGGAGCACTTGCGTGCGATTAAAAACAGGGATCTCACATACACCATTGCCAAGCATTGTGAACAATATATTTTAAAGAACAAGGGGACCCCAGTAGTCTGACATGGGGTAGTCTAAGGTATAAAAAAGTACAATGGTACATAAGAGGCCAATAAGGTCCTCAGGTAGCCTGGGCTACTGTTATTCAAAAGAGCGTTTAGTCAGCAAGAGCAGAAAAAAGTCCTACGAGGACTGGTTACGCAATGTATGCAGGGACACAAGGTTGGAATGACATCACATTTATTAACAGCATAAATGGAGTGTCAAAATTCTGCTGTTTAAGTGATAGTTCTGGTGCTCACACAAGAATATAGTGAAGGTGCGTGAAGTGAGGGGTGCTAGTGACATTTAAAATTACATCGCATTGACAACATTGAGAAACTCCAAATTAAATTAATACAAAGAAGGAGTTTTGGTTGTAAAAGGTCGACGGCGTTTCGATGTCATAATTGTGAGATCATGATCAGGACGAAAGCAAGTGTGAGCAAGTGGAATTTGCCAGAAGAGACTAAGCCCGTGGCTGCGCGTGGCCAGGATAAGAAGCAGCATAGGAGGGGAGCTGTTCCCGTGCTGGTAACCGGGCGGCGTGCGCACCCAAGAGGGCGGGTGCGCAGGGGCACATCAACAAGTTCTAGATAACATAGGTCGGGTCTGGAAGCCCGCAAGGGTCCGGGGGGTGGGCAGGAACTGCGGGGAAGCTTAAGGTCCTGTATAGGCAGTGAAAAAGCGGCAGATACTTAATATTATTCTTGTGTGAGCACCAGAACTATCACTTAAACAGCAGAATTCAAGCATTGTGAACAAGCACATGGGAAGGTCATTGACATATGTTCTAAATTCTCGTATTTTGGTGTTGACAGGATCCCTCCTTATGCAAGAGGAGGAGACCGCGAACGCAAGCTGCAGCGCATGGAGTCTGAACACATCATACGGCTTCAAAGCAAGATTCCTGGTGGCCTCAACCATGATGAGGACCTCCACGTACACCTAGGGTAGAGCGCAGGTAGAATTATTGGTGACCTTCCATGTTTTGGACACTAACCGTTTCTTTTTTGATTATTCTAATTGCGGCGCAGCAGGGATAGCAAGTGAAATCCGATTTTAAACACCTTGGTTTTGATTTACGTTTTGCTTTGTTTTCCTTTTTAGTTAGTATGAGATGTTTGATTTGATTCATCCACGGGGGAGTGGAGCTAGGTTAGAGATGAGCAGGGATCACTAGTACATGATCATACAGCGTATCATTGAGTAAACTGCCACTTGGCAGATAACATGTGTAACATATGCCTTTGATTTGCTATGAGGTGCTTTAAATGCACTGTCATGATAAGGCACTTGCCTGCAGCACATGTGAGGTTTTGTCAAAGGTTTAATTATTATTTATTGTTTACAATTACATTTGAAATTGCACAATTTCTGTTCAGGAAATGAGAGCATGGTCTAGAGCTGATATGTAGTCTGTTTTCCCGTGCTGTTCACGAAATGAATTCATTCTAAGCTCCTGAAAGTATGATTTCTATGTTTATTTTGTTAGCGATGCATTGAAAATGAAGCACTTCCGGGTGCACGGAGTGACTTTGACAAAGGCCGTTCAGGTTGAAACGCGCCAGTCAATAAAAATGTTTCTTCTAAAGAATCCCCGAGTGCGGCTTTTCCTTGTGCAGTGACGTGAGGATTGAAGGATATATATATATATATATTCACTGAAAAAACCATAGGTTTCAGGCACGTTATAGTTAGAAATTAGCATTTAAAAACCTTAGAAATTCACTGAAAAAAACATAGGTTTCAGGGGCGTTATAGTTAGTTGGACATTTCACTCGTACAAAACCATAGAAATTCCCCCGTTATAGTTAGTTCAGCTAACTATAACTCGCGCGCCCGCAATGCACTGCTGATGACGTCACATATTACATCACTCATGACATGGTCAGTGACATCACTCATGACATCACTGATGACATCTCAAATGACATCACTGATGACATCACTGATGACATCATCCTTGTGATAGAGTGGCAGACCTCCTCTCACCGTAATATAACTTTTGATACACACACTCAAAAATATAAACTAACATTTTCAAAACAATGGACATACCAATACCAGTTACAACACACCTATTTAGTAATTCCAAGATCTACACACACATCCACTCATTCACCAACAGTCCCTATACAGTCACTCATACATGTACTCACTCATCATATGTACTCATACACCTATACATCCTGTTACACACCGCCACTCATCCATAGAGTTACTCACACACATAGTCACACATGCAAACAAAGTATCAAACATCCATTTACTTACATATACAGTTATACACACACTACCACACTTACTTCTACAGAAACTTACACATACTTACTCTCTTAAACAATCACTTATAGATACACCTACTTATTTGTACAGGAACTCTTCCAATCTCTCACTCTCACATATACTCACTTATATACACCAATACTCACATATACTAGTTTAAAACATATGTAGTTACTCATAAAGACACTATTGAGACAGTCCTTCACTCACTAACACACCCATACACATACTCATCCACCTATACAGTCCTGCACACATGCTGTCTTCAACACATACAAACAGTGAGTCACTCATTCATGCATCTATGCACTAAGTAATACCCCCACCGAACCATACAGACACTCAGACACTCATACTGATACTCAAAAACCAACTAATAACCCATATTGACACTCATGTAGCTACTCACCAACCCATGCAGCCACTTATACACAAAGTGAGAGACTGATACAGATATTTTCATATTTAAACATTACTCACTAACCCATGTATTCACTAAGATACACTTAGTCAGTTATACAATCAATTTTACAAGAAAAAATCATCCATTTAGACACTTATATACCCATTTATTCTTCCATCGACCTTGAGATATACATATATAAAACATATTTAATTTTCAGAAAAACACACATTCACTGGATGATGTCATCAGTGATGTCATTTGAGATGTCATCAGTGATGTCATGAGTGATGTCACTGACCATGTCATGAGTGATGTAATATGTGACGTCATCAGCAGTGCATTGCGGGCGCACGAGTTATAGTTAGCTGAACTAACTATAACGGGGGAATTTCTATGGTTTTGTACGAGTGAAATGTCCAACTAACTATAACGCCCCTGAAACCTATGTATTTTTCAGTGAATTTCTAAGGTTTTTTAAATGCTTATTTCTAACTATAACGTGCCTGAAACTTATGGTTTTTTCAGTGAATATATATATATTTATTATACTATGTATACATGTGAAAATGTCTCGGTCTCCTGTTTGCCTCGGTGGCACGGAAAAAATGGGTGGAACTGACGTCAGCATCCCGACGAGGTCCTCTTATGGCTCCGATGACGTTATACGGTGTCGCGAGCGGAGCCGTGCTCGTTGACGTGGGAGAGCTAGGAAAGAATTTCTGTGGAATGCTGGTGCAGGGGATATTCACCTAAGAGTTCAGGCTAGTCCTTTGGGAGCAACTGTTTATGTTGCCACTCCAGAAACCGAAACCAGTGATCCGAGGGCAGAGGCCCTGCAGATGGCACACGAGGTGGGGTGCCCAGTCGTGTGCACCCGCAGGGCAGCGAAGTGACAAGCACCACAACCCACAAAAAAGGTAACGAGGGCACTGAATAACACAGGATCTTCTCTTTGTATCTGGCAGGAACAACGAAGTTAAAATGCCCTAGTACCAAAATGTAGAATTAGTGCTACAATGGTCTTCAAGAGGACCTGCGATGCCGCTTCTGCCTCCCGTACCCTGGAGGCGGCACATGGGTCACGCGGTACGGTCATACTGCGGTGGGACGCACACTCGTTGACCTCTCATGGCACTGCTCCACACTTCAGGGAGGACGCTTTCCATTAGCTATGTTTTCTGATGACATGTCGCGCCGGCCCCGTCCAACAACAGAATTCCTTTAGATCCAAACAGACTCTTCCACTCTCTCACCGGAAGTGAAACCAGGCCACGCGGACACTTTCACAATACAACAGCCGGGAATGCACTTTTCGGTAAAAAAACCACATTCCTTCCTCCTAATTAATCAAATAAACGTCTCACTGAAGAACAGGGGCCAGCTTCGATCGGTAAACAGCCGTTACAACGACTTTTTACTTTGCGATACCATTACAACGCATGCAATACCACGCATGCGTTGTACATCACAAAGTCATTACTACGCGTTTTTAGAACGCATGGTCATTTACCACGCATGCCTTTACAACGAATTTTGTTGTAAAGGTATGTATGGTAAATGACCATGCGTTCTAAAACATGTAGACGATCCATGTCGTTGTAAGGAAACAGAGGCTGTTCCGTTTCCTCACAACGACGTGCACCGCCCCTCAGAGATGACGTGAAGCAGGAACCATGTGGAGAGAGGAACCATGAGGAGTGAGAGGTAAGGGGATTGGGCATGGGGTGAGGGTTTCTTTTCTAGTGTTTAGGGTAGTGCAGTGGTGTTTAGGTGGTGAAGGGGGTCGTGCTGGGGGTAGTGTTTTAGGGTTTAGGGTAGTGCAGTGGTGTTTGGGTAGTGTAGGGGGTCATGCTGGGGGTAGTTTTTTAGTGTTTAGGGTAGTGTAGTAGTGTAGGGGGTCTTGCTGGGGGTAGTGTTTTAGGGTTTAGGGTAGTGCAGTGGTGTTTAAGTAGTATAGGGGTCATGCTGGTGGTAGTGTTTTAGGGTTTAGGGTAGTGCAGTGGTGTTTGTGTAGTGTAGGGGGTCATGCTGGGGGTAGTGTTTTATGGTTTAGGGTAGTGCAGTGGTGTTTGGGTAGTGTAGGGGGTCATGCTGGGGGTAGATTTAGGGTTTAGGGTAGTGCAGTGGTGTTTGGGTAGTGTAGGGAGTCGTGCTGGGGGTACTGTTTTAGGGTTTAGGGTAGTGCAGTGGCGTTTGTGTAGTGTAGGGGATTGTGCTGGGGGTAGTGTTTTAGGGTTTATGTTAGTGCAGTGGTGTTTGGGTAGTGTAGGGGGTAGTGCTGGGTAGTGTTTTAGGGTTTACAGCAGTGCAGTGGTGTTTGTGTAGTGAAGGGGGTCATGCTGTGGGTAGTGTTTTAAGGTTTAGGGTAGTGCAGTCGTGTTTGTGTAGTGTAGGGGGTCGTGTTTTAGGGTATAGGGTAGTGCAGTGGCGTTTGGGTAGTCTAGGGGGTCATGCTGGGGTTAGTGTTTTAGGGTTTAGGGTAGTGCAGTGGTGTTTGGGTAGTGTAGGGAGTCGTGCTGGTGGTAGTGTTTTAGGGTTTAGGGTAGTGCAGTTATGTTTGGGTAGTGTAGGGTGTCGTGCTGGGGGTAGTGTTTTAGGGTTTAGGGTAGCGCAGTGGTGTTTGGGTAGTGGAGGGGGTAGTGTTTTAGGGTTTAGGGTAGTGCGCCCGCTTCTGCCTCCCATACCCTGGAGGCGGCACATGGGTCACGCGGTACGGTCATACTGCGGTGGGACGCACACTCGTTGACCTCTCATGGCACTGCTCCACACTTCAGGGAGGACGCTTTCCATTAGCTATGTTTTCTGATGACATGTCGCGCCGGCCCCGTCCAACAACAGAATTCCTTTAGATCCAAACAGACTCTTCCACTCTCTCACCGGAAGTGAAACCAGGCCACGCGGACACTTTCACAATACAACAGCCGAGAATGCACTTTTCGGTAAAAAAAACACATTCCTTCCTCCTAATTAATCAAATAAACGTCTCACTGAAGAACAGGGGCCAGCTTCGATCGGTAAACAGCCGTTACAACGACTTTTTTACTTTGCGATACCATTACAACGCATGCATTACCACGCATGCGTTGTACATCACTGAAGTCATTACTACGCGTTTTTTTAGAACGCATGGTCATTTACCACGCATGCCTTTACAACGAATTTTGTTGTAAAGGTATGTATGGTAAATGACCATGCGTTCTAAAAAACGAATCACTGACAAAATATCGAAAGACATATTATCGAGCTACAATTATATCGATACAAAATTATCGATAACATTAATATCGACATCATATACCTATTTAAAAATTACAAATATATCGAAAATACAATATTGAAGTACATAAATATCTATTTCACTAATATCGCTAACATACTTATCGAAATTCAAAAATATCGACCTTCATTAAAATACATTAAATAGGTGAAAAATATCGTACACAAAAATATCGACAACACTAATATCGTAAATTTAAATATATCGACTATATAAAACTCTAATAAATACAAAATTAAACAACATATAAATAATTAATTTACTAAAAACACAACACTAAATTAATAAAGCACAAAAACTATTTTACAAAATTTAAAAATAATTTAACACAGCAATAACATTACTAAAATATTATTTAAAATACTAATACATTAAACATTAATAATATAAAATATTACTATTATAATTCAATTATATAATATATAATACATAACATAAGCTATTTAAAAATATATACTAATTTATAAATAACTTTATACTAATTAGCATTTTCCATATTTGGGGGCCCATTAGGATGGCGGGCGGAAGCACCACCGCCATGCTGGCGGATGCAAAAAACAAGAGTTGCCGTCCGCCCGCCGCAGCCCACACGCCCGCCCAATTAGGATGTGAAAAGACAGCCAAACACCCCTGTAAGCCAGCGACGCTGTCCGCCATCAAAGTGCGCCCGTTCACGTAGCGGCGCCGCCCAATGGAGACACACCGCCCGACGAAATCACGTACTGCCCGGCGTACAAATTACGATGCCACAACCAAACAGCACCCCCGGCTAAGAGACACCGCACGTGAAAGCAAGGCGGAAACCCGAGCGCACAGTACGGATACCAAAGAGGCGGACCCCCCGAGCATGAATCCAGCACTGCAGGCCCTCCCCATGCTCTACCTGATGCAGAACCTAGGAGTCAACGCACCGCGGAGACGCAGGTAGGCAGACACACAACAAGGGCACGCAAACACCTCACGCAGTGCAAGTGCGGTAAAACTGTACATGGCCCCCCAGACACCCCTGCGTGGACGCGACACATCCACCACTGCACCCACAAATGTCACACCGGGCAAATTGTAACAACTCGCAACAACCGGGGACACACCACCTGGGACCAGGAACTAACGTCCCCGTCACGGCCCCGCAGCGCAGCGGCGACGACGCAGCCACACATGCGCACAACGCATAGGCCAACGGCAGCGCCAAGTATGCGCCGCACACAAACAACACAGGGTCACAACCAAACACCACACACACCAGCCCCACCCAGAACGCACATGTCACGTGACAGTCCTGCCACAGCCATGTCGCCAACCGTCAATTCACTGTTGCCAACCTGACGTCACACAACTGACCCGAACATGTCAGTGATGTCACGCCAAATTAGGACACACCCCTGTGTGCAAAACATGGCGAAGCACACAGCGGCGGCAACATCAGCCAGCAGAATATGGACCCCGTCGGAAAAAGGTACGCCAGTACCACACAGAAACACCGATACCACCCTGCACCCAATACCAAGACATGCAATACGTAACATCAAAGATCCCGGGGACCGACAACAGGTGGCTCCAATTACAACACCCACACACAAGGCCCAACAGATAGCAGAAAAGCAGCATGCCGCCCACACACGGGAGAGGAGATAGCACTGAATGGCCTTCCATACCCACACCGAAACCACAGCTCAACTATCCAAGCAGTACAACACATTCATGATACCAAAAAAAGCCCAACACAGGCATGCAGAGGGAACCGTCCACTGGGCAGATAGCGCATAACACGAAAGAACATTCCGAAGGGAAAAAAGAAATGATACCACTCCCCCATGTGGTTCACATGCAAGTTATCGGGAAGGAGTCAGACACCACTGACCCTGACCATTCATAGAAGCATGTGGGATGAGGGCCCGTGTCCTTCGCACAAGCCACTATAACCCAAGCCCTGCCTCCCTACGACCACAACAGAATTCCCAGCAACGTCGGAGGTTGCACACTGCAGACTGCACAGACAGCCGGAGCACGCCATCACATCGCCCTTCAGCAAAATGGCACTTGTACCACACATACCCAACTACGCCCGGACAGATGAAGCTGTACAAACATTACCTGATACAGATATTGGGATGTGAAAATCTGGCCTTGCTGAACGTAAGTTACCGACTAACTTACCGCATCGCATTGTTCAGCTGCGTCATCCCCGTCTTCTACTGTCGGAGGTGTCCTTTCCACTATCCTGTGGATTTATGTCTCTCCAACCCTGCATGTCCAATGGCGGACCTGGTACAACTGTTCAACCCCCTGGACGTCCACGACAGGGTCTGTTCAGCCTATGGGGGCATGGCGTATGTGGCTGCAATCGGACCCACACTGCAATGGGACCACTGTGCCTCCACACGACGGATTCTGGATCACAGTTTCATCGAATGTCATCCAACATGTCCCATCATGCTCCTACAAGGGACAACTTACGACCAACACCTTGACAGCCACCATCCGCTACATTGGATGGCATCCATGTTCACAACCAATGCCATGGAAGCCCTGCTGGAAGGTATCGCATATCTGACAACCTGTCAATTCGTCGGGCACCGACGCAACACCCCCAATTGAACAATGATGTCCCACACCGTACCCATGCTTGGCATCCGCACGGACTGAGCAGTTACCAGTACAACAACTATACCACACAACCTGCAACTAACACCACACCATCAACTACAGTGCCATGACATCTGATATTTTCGGGACATGCACTCTTTACCTCATCACATCCAGTAACTCTGCATGAACAGGGGGAGGCAGAGGCATGGGAAATGTGCATGGCATCCACATGGACATAACTGCACGTACAAATATGCCATAATATGTATCCTGCGCCCATCAACATATGCACCGGTCAGTGGACAGTAATCGTTCGGCTGTAGTATGTGAGAGCTGTCACCTCACCTCCCTCTGAACTTCCGTGCCAGGACCTTTGCATGGACAACAAGTGCATCCCCCAATAACATGACCCCAGTGACTGTGTCATGTCCAGTAGCCACCACATTGCAACAACAAGTGGGACGCCGTTGCATGCACGTAAGCCCATGCCCTGATGTCACCTCCACGCACGTGTGTATGAGTAACCATAGCAGCAAACCTGTAACATGGAACTGAGATGTACTGTGCCCATGATGTCAAGCGGTCTGGTAGGCGAAATGTATACTGTCTGTGTCAAAGTTAGCAGCTCCACAGTAATTAGCAAATGTACATTAGCACAACAACAGCTAAGCAGTTGTAACTCTGAAGCACAAATCCCACAGTCAACAACTAATGACATGTACCCTACACCCTATGCTATGTGTAATCATGCTGAGTATATCCTCCACATGCATTTCGCTGCCAGTAGTGTCCACTATACTGCATCACAGAGGACATAAGTCCCAATACATGGCTTGAAGCAAAAATGTGTCTCTGCTGATTCATTTCACAAGTATGAATGAGAGAGGATGAGAGTGTGTGAAGTACACGGCAGTCGTGAGATGACCATGTAGTCCACTGTCATTGGATGTCAACGCAAATGAGTAGCTGCAACAGTGGCCACAGGGAAATACCACAGCTCGTGGAGCAGGACTTGTCACACTCTGAAGTCGCCCGAAAGATCATCACATTAACACTGACGGCCTGCTCACTACAAAGCACAGTCCTACACATGTTTACAATGACCCACACAGTCTGACCACACACTCAGCAACAAAAAGTGGGAGCCACGCTAAAGCATGCCACAGCAATGCCTGACAGAACACACACACGACATCAGAGTGGGTGGGCAGCACTGCACAGTGAGCAAGAACTGCTGAAATGCTGACATGCACAATTGGACTAGACACAATCTTGACAGTCACACACCCTGCACACACACAACGTCTGAACCATAACAAGTAGGAGTCAGCCTGAACTGCAAGGACACACCCACACACCGCATACTGTGCAACATACAACACACCCATCACATCATATTCAAAGACCTCAGCACGGTAACAAACATCCACCATGTCCCGGGGTGACATATGTGTGCAGTCGACAGGGACACGACACACACATACACACCAACGCTACCACAATCACACACCACACACCACACACCACCACCTCCCAAATGCACACATTGAAAGTAAGCCATGTGCCCAGTCACAATGTCCATCACAGCCACCACTGTCTCAGAAGGGGATGGGTTAGTGTGCCCACCAATCTAACAGGATGCCAGTAAGAATCGGTGCTGTGTGTGTGCGCTACGGGTAACCCTGGGCATAATACTTTGCTACGCTCACGAAGCATGCAAAGTTTGTGCTACTACGCACTACACAAATTGCACGTAGCAGAGTGAATAACTGTGCTAATAAACGTAACGTAGCAGGAGTATAATAAACTCCTTCAAATGCTTTGATAAAGCAATTTTTTATGCTAAAAAGCATATAACCGATTCACAAAAATGAATTTTGACAATAAAATATCAAGCAATGAGAGAGGTGATGATTTTGGAGTTCCCCTAACCTAGGGGAGGACCAAGCAGATGCCTTGAACACAAAAAGCATATCATGTGAACGATTCAATGGTGGTCCCTTCCTCCTAGGACCACCCCAAGCACAGTTATGGGCAAAAATACAATCCCAACCAAAGGCCCTGCAAAGCATTATGGGACGAGATTAGCAGTGGGCAGTGAATATTATAGTGTCCAATATCAAAATAATTCTACAAAGAGCTGCAGTTCAACTAGTCGTTACTAGGTGTCGTCCCTCACGAGTCAAATGCAAAAGCTTCATGAAAGGTTTTCAATACTTTTGCATGTCACTCTTGAGGGACGACACCTAGTAACGACTGAGTAGAACTGCAGCTCTTTGTAGAATTATTTTGATATTGGACACTATAGTATTCACTGCCCACTGCTAATCTCGTCCCATATGCTTGCAGCCTTGATTGGGATTGTATTTTTGCCAATAACTGTGCTTAGGGTGGTCCTAAGAGAATGGGACCACCACCTAATCATTCAATAAGATGTGCTTTTTGTTTTCAAGACATCTGCTTGGTTTCTCTCCCTAAGTTAGCGAGGATACCAAAATCATCACCTCTCTCACTGCTTGTTAACTTTTGTTTTCACTTTAGTGAAATGACTATATGCAATTTTAGCATATAAAGACAGAGATATTTATTTTATCTTAACTTGCACTGTACAAGTTTGCTTTTGGTAATTATTGTACAGTGCAGTCAAGCACACAACTACGCAATTTGCATAGCTACGCCCAGGCTTAATAATAAACTCCTTCAAATGCTTTGATAAAGCAATTTTTATGCTAAAAAGCATATAACCAATTCACAAAAATGAATTTTGACAATAAAATATCAAGCAATGAGAGAGGTGATGATTTTGGAGTCCCCTAACCTAGGGGAGGACCAAGCAGATGCCTTGAACACAAAAAGCATATCATGTGAACGATTCAATGGTGGTCCCTTCCTCCTAGGACCACCCCAAGCACAGTTATGGGCAAAAATACAATCCCAACCAAAGGCCCTGCAAAGCATTATGGGACGAGATTAGCAGTGGGCAGTGAATATTATAGTGTCCAATATCAAAATAATTCTACAAAGAGCTGCAGTTCAACTAGTCGTTACTAGGTGTCGTCCCTCACGAGTCAAATGCAAAAGCTTCATGAAAGGTTTTCAATACTTTTGTATTTCACTCTTGTGGGACGACACCTAGTAACGACTAGTTGAACTGCAGCTCTTTGTAGAATTATTTTGATATTGGACACTATAATATTCACTGCCCACTGCTAATCTCGTCCCATAATGCTTTGCAGGGCCTTTGCAGATTGTATTTTTGCCCATAACTGTGCTTGGGGTGGTCCTAGGAGGAATCGTTCAATAAGATGTGCTTTTTGTTTTCAAGACATCTGCTTGGTTGTTGGTTCTCTCCCTAAGTTAGTGAGGATACCAAAATCATCACCTCTCTCACTGCTTGTTAACTTTTTGTTTTCATTTTAGTGAAATTTCTATATGCATTTTTAGCATATAAAGACAGAGATATTTATTTTATCTTAACTTGCACTGTACAAGTTTGCTTTTGGTAATTATTGTACAGTGCAGTCAAGCACACAGCTACGCAATTTGCATAGTTACGTGTAGTTGAAGCTGTACTTCACGTAGCTACGTGAAGTGCTACTACGCAAACTACGCCCGGGCTTAGCTACGGGACAGTTGCAGGTCCGGCCCTGAGAGAGTAGCACAACTGTGGATGACACACATGTCATGTGAAGCGGGAGTCACGCTTGGCTCAGGTGGGTGGGTGTGATGGGTAGGTGCGCACATGCAATGTTGAAACACGCTGTGTTAGGAGTATTCCGGAACAGTACATTGCTGCTCTCCTGGGAATTTGTAAAGACCACCTGTCTGGGGATGAATGTGAACTCGTGTGTGCACAACAGGCGGGCACACGATCAATGCTGCATCAGGTGTAGATGTCAGCCCACCCTCCGTGGACATGCTGGATACTGCTGTGTGTCCGCCAGGCCCTTGCCAAGGCACTCACATCCCCTGTCGACCAGGTGTATCCCCAACATTGTCCACCTGCACAGGCAATCCAGGGCACGGGATGGCAGTGGAGCATGGTGGGTGAGATGTCATGGCGCGCTCCTCCTGGACACATCACGCAGGCAACACATCCTCAATTAGTAGTATGGCACAAGTCTAATGGAAGTAGTGGGGGACGCACACATCACGAGCAGGAGTGACGTCACGGAAGGTGGCTCGCACCATCTCACTCATTGCCTATATCCCCACACACGTTACATGCCATTGCAACAGAGAAGCCAGCGCGTGCATAAGCAGCTCCAAGCTCGCCCCAGAGAGGCCAAAGAGTGAATGTGTGGGTCCATGAGCTCCAGTTGGACGTGGCCTGGGCCGCTAGGGCAGCTACAGCCTCTGTGTGTTGCAGGTAGTGTATCCGGACTGCAGAGCCTGTCATGCATTGTCAATGTTGCCCGGGTGTCGAGTCGGGGCACCACGCAGGTGGACGGCGTCCCGCCACTTATTATGCCGCGAGACAGACCACTTGTTCAACTGGACCCACACATACACTCCTTGGCCTCTCTGGGGCGAGCTTGGAGCTGCTTGTGCATGCGCTGGCTTCCCAGGTGCAAACGCATATTTCTGTGAGCGAGGGGAGGCCATGAGGACAGGGTAAAATATGACTGTCTGACTTCCAGTCAGTTCAAGGAATGACCCTGATGTGGACATGAAAAGACGTGTCTCGTGTGTATTGCAACTAGTAGATAAGCCGATGAACTTTCCATGTCTTGCATGTAGCCCCGCACCTAGCCCCGCCCACTCTACACATTAAAATGAGTACCAGCACCACATCCTTCCCATTCGAAGCACTGACTGGGGGTGATAACCATTGGACAGTCTTGTGTAGTCCACCCACGCGTACATGTGGGCCCTCCATGATCCATGTCACCTGCGGCAAAGTGATGTCATGGGCATTGACGGAAGTGAGGAGAGCTGTCTGCCCCACGCACAGATGGCGCATCAGCTCAACAGACCCAGCACTGACGGCAGCAGGGGTCATATGTGCAGGGGCAGCTGTGCCTGGTGTGAAGGCACATGCATATAGACAGCACATCGACCAATGTGTAGTCTGCCCACAACTACTGTCCATTGTCAGGCGGACCTAGCAACAGATCACAAGGCAACACATCTGTGTTGGTGTACCCACTGTGACCAACACTGCGCAACAACCAACGTACTCGGCCTGCGCATGGCCCACCCCGCAACGGTGGTCACATTCAGTGGCACTATCTCACACACACATCCCTTTCACGAGGCATGGTGTGACCAATGTACAGGGCTGAGTTTGCGCTCATCCGGAGAGTGCTGAACATGTGACACATGTAACCCACTAGTCATTCTGTGTTGTCACCTACTGGCATTGTGCAGTCAATGTGCAGGCCAGGCCTGCTGGGACTGAGAAGGGCAGCATGGCCCCAGCCTGACATTCACACGAGCAACAAGTGCACTGAGACCTGCATTGCCAATTGTCTGTGTCACTGGATGTCTGACATGTAGTTGCCATGTACCACCACTCGGGAGGGACAGACATGTCAAAGCGCCCGAGAGCTCACATACCACTGCCACCTGCAGTCAGCATGGTGAGCAGTGCATGTCTGATCACCACAGGCTCTGACTCATAGTGCTGCGGATCAATGACATGTGTGTCCCCCACATGCACTCCCACACACACTGCAGTTGTCTCTCACACACAACTTACGCAAGGAATAGCCATGTGCAGTGTGCGTGGAGCTCGGAATCCAGGATCTCCAGCTCCTCGCTGGTGAGTGGACCTGGACATATCCTCAGAGTCATCCACGTGTAGGTGGAGAGGTGGCAGCAGCAGGTGTTGTTGAGGGGTGCCAGGCTGCAGTCCCAGGTAGCTGTGGTAATGCCGGTCTCACTCACACACTCACATAGCCCCCTGGGGCAGTTTCAGTGGGTCCAAGCTGCTGCAATTTGTGTACCATGTCTGCCAGCTTCAATTGCAGATGATGGCCTGCACCCAGCTGGCCCGGGACGCTTACCTCCATAGTGGAACACGCAGGGTGCAAGCGCGAGGGTCATTGGAGTTGGCCGTAAGGGCCTGGCCCATTGCGGGTACAGTCCGCTGATGCCATGTGCACCACACAGTTTAATGTGCGCAATGCATCTGCAGGTGTGGCCATGATTTGTGTGTGGGTGCAGGTCCACAATGGACGGGGCCAGAACATGCTGTGTGCAGAGGCAGGGACGGCCAGTGGGCAGCCTCCACATGTCTGTTGGCATATCATCATGTACACATTGGCATGGGAGCATGGGATATGCATATGCACACACATGCCATCTTTCACTATGTACATCTGCCACGTGGCACGTGCAACGTTACGTGTCACTTGTGATGTGTATGTGCAATCACACAGATGTGTTGGCATGGAGCTGTCAATGTGTACACCTGTCAATGTTTCTGGGGGTGTGATCCGTACAGTGCTGTACATAGGGTGCAGTAGGGACATCAATGACTGTCTCATATCCCCTCATGCCACAGGTCCCACTTGTTTTGGCTGCTCAGCCTGTGTCCATAGCGTTGTTGGTGTGTGCCCTACACACCCAGCCCCGGAAGCAGTGTGATGCACAGCAGCTAGTCATGTTGCCGTGGTGTTGCAGCTTACCGAATATGCAGTCTGTTACCATCAGCATGCCTTACAAGTTGTTAAGGCCTAACTCCCCATGTGCATGCTCATAGCAATGGTGTGTGTCACTGCCCATTGCTATTGGTAGGGACCTGTGTAAGTGTATTGTGGCTGGCTGTCCCTACTTGTCAGCTGTTCTGTGATTCAATTGCTTGGTCAGTCATTTTTGTTATGTGTATGTGAAACTGCCATGTGGCGTGTTGCTTTGACATGTGTCCACTTCCATCTTTCCTAGGCGGAGACCAAACATACATCGCCCCTACCAATTGCTGTCAGACATGGAGGATGTGGAGGTCATCCGTAAATATCGTCTGGACCGACCCACCCTGCATCGCCTATGTGCCTTGTTGGAACCCCACCTCCGTCCTCGCAGGGTGTATCCAACAGCATTCACCCCCACGGCTAAGGTGATGGCTGCACTGCATTTCTTCGCCACTGGGTCATTCCAACACACAGTGGGCAGTGGAGGTGGGATGTCCCAGCCCATGTTCAGCATGGTGCTGAGGGATGTACTGTCAGCTATGATGCTGTACAGGAACAGGTACATCAGATTCCCCAGGGCTCGTGAAGTGGCGGCAGTGAAGGGTGATTTCTATGCCCTTGGACGGATCCCCCACGTCGTTGGTGCAATAGATTGCACCCATGTTGGCCTTGTTGCACCACAGGCCACTGAGCACCTCTACCGCAACCGGAAGCACACACACTCCCTGAATGTGAAAGTGGTGTGCCTTGCGGACATGGTAATATCACACGTGTGTGCGAAGTTTCCAGGATCGGCACATGATGCGCACATCATGCGCAACAGCATCCTACCACGACTGATGACCAATCTGCAACATGACCGTGGCTGGATTGTTGGTGAGTATGTGGAGTAGTGTAGTGTGCTGGCTGTGCGATGCTGTCTTGTGTCCAGTTGGAATAGCAACGATTCTCTGTGTCCCTCACACCCAGGTGACTCTGCTTACCCGAATGGGCCCTGGCTGCTCAGCCCATTACGACATCCTCTGAGCCCAGCTGATGTCCGTTACAATGAGGCACATGGGAGGACCAGACGTGTGGTTGAGCGGACCTTTGGCCTCCTGAAGTCCAGGTTCAGATGCCTGGACCGCACCGGGGCGCACTGGCGTACTCCCCACAGAAGGTGTGCCAGATAGTAGTGGCTTGCTGCATGCTGCACAATCTGGCTATTCGCAAGCAGATCCCCCTAATTGTGGATGACGGAGATCAACCAGGGCCCCAGCCTGTAGACCAGGACGGGTCAAGTGAAGAGGACAGTGGAGAGGAGGAAGCTGTGAATGTGCGTCAGCAGCTCATCGCCCGCTACTTCACTTGACGGTGAGTGTCCATGTACGACGGCTGATGTAGCTGTAGTTGTGCAGGTGTATGTGTGCTCTGTCACGGGGGCCTTTTGTTCACTGAGTGCTGTGTGTCAATGGTCCATGTCCAGGTTGGTATGCCACTGACAGTGGCTGTAGCATTGTGCCCTGTTGCTCTGTGAGATGTGTGTACATTGCTTGTAGTTGGTGACAAGTACTGTGTGATGAGTGTGTGACACACTCATTGAATGTACTCTTGTTCTGTTTTTCACCCCTAGGTCCCTACAGCCTCTCCTGTCCCATCGGCATCCCACACAGCAGATGCATTTCTGCTCATGGTGGCGATTGCACATCGTTGAATAAACCCAGGACACATTAAGCAGATTGTGATCAAGGTGTATTTATTTACAGCGGTGACATGTGATTGTGTGCAAGGTGATGTCAAATGTGGTGCATGCTGTGACAACGAGTAGACGGTCATGGCTGCGTGATGGTCAAGGTGTACCCATGAAGTTCTATGTCCACAGTCCAACAGACACATGCCATTCACATGGCAGTGTGGGGTAGGATCGTATTCCAAGTCAATGCAGTAGGTGGTCAAGGTGGCTGGCTGACTCACTGGCGTTTGTCGCGTGCGAAGTCCTCTCTGGACACCTGTTTCCTCTTCGGACGGCCCCTTCCACGTTTGGGAGGGGGGGGTTGTGTTGGTGGGCTGCTGGTGGTGGCTGAGGAGTGCTCACTCGCTGTGGACGCAGGGGAACGCGATGCTGCACGACCCAGCACCACAGCAGGTGGTGGCAGAGGTGGTGTTGCTGGCCTTGCTTGTGCCCTCCCCCCCCACCACCAGCTGGCCCATGAGGGCCACGATTTGGCCCATATGGGCGTCCATGGACCTCAACACCCCAAGGACCTCCCGCGTGTCGGTAGCCGACCTGGCCCATTCTCCTTGGGCCTCTTCATAGGCCCCAAGGACTCTGTCGATTTGCGGCAGGGCTTGGCTCCCAGGCACAGATGGTGTTGGCCTGACCCTGCTCCTCCTACCAGTACTGCTGCCACCGACCTGCCCACTAGCCACATTGCTCACCACGGTCCTCGCTCTGGCTCCCAGGGTGGACCCAGACGGCCGGGCCACCCCTTGCGCTGGTTGAGTGGTCAGGAATGGCGTGGTGGTGGTGGCCGCAACGGCCGTGGCAGTGGCCGCAACGACAGTGGCAGCAGGGGTCTGTGACTGGTCAGCATCCCTGGATGATGGGTTGGTGGGTAGGAGGGGCCCTGCGGAGCGGGTGTGCCCTGCCACTCCAGATGGGCCTGCTGGGTGGTCCGTGTCCGGAGAGGTGTCCAGCTCCTCTACATCCGTGAGTCCGGGTCGAGGGCTTGCGGACTGGCTGTGCTGGCTGCTGTCTCCCTCTCCGGCATCCAGCAGTTCGCCACCTGTGGGGAGAATGAGATGGGTCATTGTGTTGCACCTAGCAAAGTATGTATTGGTTGTCTGACATTCACAGTTCGTGCACTGTCATGCACAGGTTTCCCAGAGGCGTGTGTGGATGTACGATGTGTGTATGTGTGGGCTAGGCAATGGGACTGTGTGATGTGGACATGTGGCATGGGACGGATTAGCAATGCCGATGGGTGTGTGTTGCTATGCTCCTACATTTTGTGGCTCGGGTGTATGCGGGCTCCAGAACCATCGACGATGTTGGGTTGAACTATGGTTTTGGGGTACAGATGGAACGCTTAGAAACGCAGATGGCACAAGGGGGTACAGCCCCCTGGACGCTTTTGGCTTGGAATATGCTTTTGGGGTACGTACTGTGGGCCATGGGTGCAGAACGTGACATGTGTTCTGGCAACATGACAGTGCATAGACTAAGGTGTGTGTCTGTCTAACATGCCCGGCATATCTGCTGCCTGTTATCATTCATGGACATTACATTGGTAGCATTGTTGTGAGTTCGTGCTTGTTGTGTGCCACACAACGTATTGCAGATGGGCCAATTCCTTGGTGTGCGTGCTGCACTCGTATATGTGCATCAATGTAGTGCTCTTGGGGTGTTGACTATATTATGTGTGTTGTTACTCGCAGTGTGACGTGCGCTTCAGTCACTGCAGGCACATGATTTGTCATGGGCAGATATCTTTGCATGACTACTGTATGAGGGACAGCTGTTCGGATGACATACCTCTCATGACACTGGGGCTGACAGATGCGATGGATGATATGTTGAATGTGCATTGTGTACCTGTGTGTTTCATGGGTCCAGTTGTTTTTGTGTGGAATATTGTGGTTCCACGCTGTTACTTCTAGTAAGGTTTGTCTTACATGGGCGTTGTTGTACGATGTGTGAGTGACAGGCAGTAAGGACTACATGGACAAGACTTAGATGGTGTTGCTGATGTGTGTGATGGGTGGCACAGTGCCTGCTGTGTGGGTCTGTACTCCAGTGGGACTTGTGCATGCAGACGTGGCTCCTTAGGTGTTGCTGTATCTGTGATGGGTAATGTGGGGTATGACTCTGTAATACATGTCCGTGTGCACATTGGTCACATGATTGTGACAGGGAGCAGTGCTGCGTGTTCCTCTGCTACGTGACATGTCCCATGTGTCAGTCGTAGTACAGTCCTCATGCCTACAGACACCCCGCCCTATACAGTTTCCCACCTACAGGTTGTTTTTGAGTGCGCAATGCAATGGATGCCACATGGTTATGTGCGGGAGTGGTGCTCCATGTTGCTGGTCTGTGGGAGTGGGGGCGGTGTTGTGAGTTGTGGTGATGGCTTGACACCCACAGACACCCCTGCATGTGGGGTGAGATGTCTACCTGTCGGCTGCAGGTGTGCACTGCAGTGGCTGTCACATGGCTGTGGGGGTGCTCCACCTTGCTGCGCTGTGGGACTGGGGGCCTGGTAGGTGTTGTACTTCAGCTGTCCCCCCACCGACCCACTGCCTTTGTGTTGCGGCTACTTACCTGTTACTTGTCGGTTAGTGCAGCTATGGCTGACACATGGGTGTGGGGAGTGCTCCACCTTGCTGCGCTGTGGGACTGGGGGCCTGGTAGGTGTTGTACTTCAGCTGTCCCCCACCGACCCACTGCCTTTGTGTTGCGGCTACTTACCTGTTACTTGTCGGTTAGTGCAGCTATGGCTGACACATGGGTGTGGAGAGTGCTCCTTCTGGCGCTTCTGGAGTACAAGGGGACCTGGTGGGAGTTGCGGTGCTGGCTAACTGTACACATGCCCCCATGGTTTTGTTAGTTGGTTGGTTTGGGCTGAGTGTGTGGTTGTGTCTGTTGCATGTGTGAGTGTTGTCTTGTGTATTGTGTACTGGACATGGGGGTGTTTGTCCCTAGGAGCTTGGCATTGTGGTAGTGCATGTGAGTACATAGCGGTTTGCTGGTATACGTTTGTTTGTACTTACCAGCCTCCACTCCCCCTGGTAATCCGGTGAGGATCTCCGGATGTATGATGACTCGCACCTTCTCCTCCCACGCCTTGAAGGTCTTGAATAGCACGGGATTACCTCCGCCAGTCCTGGCAGCCAGCTCACGATTCTTGGTCTCCTTCTTCTTGACCACGCTTTTCAGGTCGTTCCACCTTTTGTTGATTTCGCCTCTGTTGCGTGGCACGTTCCCAACTGCAATGACCTGGTCTACGATCCTGCTCCACAACCGGTTTCTGGTGGATAGTGGTGTCTGTTGGACCTGGTTGCCATAGATTTGTGGGTGCACCTTGACGATCTCGTCGACCATGACCGTCAGCTCAGTGGAAGTGAACTTGGGCATTCTGTGTGATGCCATGGTGTGTGTTTTGGTGTTTGTGGTGCTGGTGCGGTGTGTGGTGTGTGATGTGCAGGGGGTTTGTGGGTCAGGTGTTTGGTGGTGGTGGTGATGGGTGTGATAGGTGCGTGTCTGTAGTGTGCTGCTGTCCTTTCTGTCTCGCTGTGTTGTGTGCTCTCGCCCTCAGTTTGTAATGTTGCAAGGGGTTGTGGTCTGTGAAGGGGCTGGTTTTGTACTTACCTATGTGGGTGTGTCATGGTGGTCTGTTGTTTTCAGGTGTGTTGTGGCTGGTGTTCTGGGATTTGTAGTTGATTTGTTTGTCATGGGGGGGGTGTTTCCGAGATGTATACTGTGTTTGGGTATTTGTGCGTGGGTTGCTGTGTGGACTTGTTGGCCATGTTGTGTGTGTTTGTTTTTGTCCGTGGATTATTTCTGTGCAGGGCCGTGGCCGCCAGTGCTTCCGCCGTGTACATTTTCGTCACTGTTGTTTACGCTGGCGGGCGGTGTTTTTGTGTTTTTCCGCGCTCATGTCTGTGCGATCCTAATTTCACGGCCGGTGTCTCGGTCATCAGTGCGGGCGGTTTTGGGTTGTCGTGCGTCTTTCCGTCCGTGGAGGGCGGATGGACTTGGACTCGGACATGGGCGGGCGCTATTTTTTGTTTATTTTCCGCCGCCTGCTGTTTTCGGCTCGCGGCATCGTGATTGCTCGGTCGGTATTCAGACGGTGTAGGCGGGCGGAATTTTACCGCTATGGTAGATGGGGGATTTTTTACCGTCCGACATCGTAATGGACACCTTGGAAACTAACTACTAAATGATTTAAAAAAAAATGCAAATTAACCAATAGAAAAACTGCAAATTCAAACTAACCAATAAAATCGAAATTACAACATCCAACACACTATATAAACAGTTAAACTTCATTTCTACTCCACACCCAAAATAAAGAAAACTAAAGAAGGAGAAACTCTACAGGAATTTAACTACAGATATAAGATCAACATATACCAAATAATTTACTCTATCAAAAGTAAGTAAACTAAATTAAAAATATATAATACTAAAAGTAAAAAACTGTAATTAATAATATACATAACCTATTAATTAATGAATGTCTTCTTTCTATTTTATATTACCACTACAGGAAACTCTACAGGAAACTAACAAACTACAGAAAACACCCAAATAAATATACACGTAACAAAGTAAGTATTTACCAACAAATTTTAAACAAATTTATTAAACAACAACAGAAAGTCAAAATGAATTCCAAATCCCCTACCCACACCGTATAAAAAATTATTGAAACAAATAATAAAACAATTTTTTTTTTTTTCCAGACAAACAAAATACAGAAAGAACATTCCACAACTAACCAAGAAAAGTCATCAAACTAAAATACATAAAGACCAACTTTGTAAGTATATTGTAAACAAATGCTTTTTTACTTAAATTGAAATACATAGAACAACATAGTTAATAACAATAATATATATTTTTCATAGATAAACATACATCAAAATGACTGAAGGAGCTGAATTTATAACAAGCCAGAAAGGAAAAATGTTACTATGCTATATGGGATACACTTACACACAAGAAAAACAATTTGGATTAAAAGTGAACTGGAAATGCTGTAAATACGACTCTGATAAATGTTATGGGCGTGCTACAACTAGGGAAACAACAGTACTGTATACTAGAGAACTTAACCACCCACCAAACATAACAGAAATAGAAGTCAGATCTGCATTAGAAACAATAAAGGAAGCTAGTACAAGTTCTCAAAAACCTACAAGTGTAATTTTAAAAGAACAGCTTCCCAAAATTCCTAAAACTGCTACTACACAAATGCCATCTGTAGCTTCACTAAAGAGAACTATAGCACGTACTAAAAAAATTACTACTACCTCCACCCCAATTCCTAAAACATACAGTGAAGTTATTATAAGTCCTAAACAAAGTATCACTTTAACCAAAGAACCATTTGTCATTTTTGATAATAAAAGCAATGACAAAAGATTAATAATTTTTGGAACTGCAACTAATCTATTAAAATTACAAGAATGTCAATACTGGATGATGGATGGTACTTTTACTATATGTCCCAAACCCTTTTTCCAACTGTACACAATACATGGGCTACATCACAATTGCAATATACCATTAATTTACGCATTATTACCAAACAAACAGAACTCCACATACATGGAACTATTAAATACAATAAAACAAAAAACTAATGACTTTTCTCCACAAAAAATAATCCTAGATTTTGAACAGTCAATGATTAATACTATATTAAAAACACACCCCCATACCTGCATCCAAGGCTGTTACTATCATTTTAATCAGTGCTTATGGAGACACATGCAAAAATCTGCACTAAGCATAGAATATGCAACTAACTCTTCTTTTGCATATCAAATAAAAAAATTAACAGCCCTAGCTTATGTACCTGATACAGACGTCACAGAACATTACAACATCTTAATAGACAGCGCCTTCTACAAAGAAAATGAAGCAAAACTAAGGGGCCCATTACGATACCCGGCGTAAAAAAATCCGCCAGGCATGGAAGCGGCAAAAATCCGCCCGCACACACCGTCTGAACACCGACCACGCCATTACGATTACACAAACCGAAAACCGCCATCGGCGGAAAAATCACACAAGATACCGCCCGCCATCGTCCGAGTCGGAGTCAAACCGCCCGCCACGGATGGAAACACGCACGACAACACAAAACCGCCCGCCCTCACGGCCGACACACCGCACGTGAAATTACGATCGCACTGCCATGAGCGTGGGAAAACTACAAATATACCGCCCGCCAGCGCAAACAACGCCGATGAGAATCGACACGGCAGAAGCCATGGCGCCCACGTACCTGCACAGAAACCATCCGCTCACAAAACCAATAGCACACAACATGGCCAACAAGTCCACACAGCAAGGCACGCACAAATACACAAGCACAGTACACATCCCGAAAACACCCCCCGGACAAACAAAAACTACAAAGGCCAGAACCCCAGACACAACACACCTGAAAACAACAGACCATGAGGACACACCCACATAGGTAAGTACAAAAGCAGCACTCCCACAGACCACAACCCCTTGCAACATTGCAAACCAGAGAGGAGAGGAGAGGACACAGTGACACAGCAAGGACAGCAGCACACCACAGAAACGCACACATCACAACCACCACCACCACCACCACCACCACCACCAAACACCTGCACCACAAACCCCCTGCACATTACACAACACACACCGCACCAGCACCACAAACACCATGGCACCACAAAGAATGCCCAAGTTCACGCCCATTGAGCTGACGGTCATGGTCGACGAGATCATCAAGGTGTACCCACAAATCTATGGGAACATGGTCCAGCACACACCACTAGCCACCAGAAACAGAATGTGGAACCGGATCGTAGACCAGGTCAATGCAGTCGGGACCCTGCCCAGGAACAGAGGAGAAATAAACAAACGTTGGAATGACGTCAAGAGCCTGGTCAAGAAGAAGGAGGGCAAAAACAGAGAGCTGGCTGCCGTCACTGGCGGAGGGAATCCCGCGCTCTTCAAGACCTTCAAAGCGTGGGAGGAGAAGGTGCGAGTCATAATACATCCGGAGATCCTCGCCGGATTAGCAGGGGAGTGGAGGCTGGTAAGTACAAACTAATGTATACCAGCACACCGCTATGTACTCACATGCACTACCACCATGCCACAGCTCCCAGGGACAAACACCCCCATGTCCAGCACACAATACACAACACATCACACACACATGCAACAGACACCACCACACACAGCCCAAACCGAACAACTGTAAGATACGTGGGGACATGTGTACACTCAGCCAGCCACGTAACCACCAACAGGTCCCCAAATATGCCAGAAGCGCCACAACGAGCACCCACCACACCCATGTGTCCGCCACAGCTGCACTAACCGACAAGTAACAGGTAAGTGGCAGGAACACAAAGTGCAGTGGGTGGGACGGTGGACAGCCCAAGTACAACACACACCAGGCCCCTAGTCCCACAGCACAGCAAGGAGGAGCATCCCCCACACCCCACAGCCACGTGTCAGCCACCGCAGTGCACAACGACAGCCGAAAGGCAGACATCACGGTCCACAGCAATCGGTGTCAGTGGGTGTCCAGCCACCCCACGACCCACAACACCCCCACCCCCACAGACCTGCAACATGGAGCACCCCCGCTTAGAGCCATGTGGCATCCAGTACAGTGCACGCACGAACAACTTGCAGGTGGGAAACTGGACAGGGCTGGATTACTGGAGGCATGAGGACCGGAACACGACCAACACATGGGACATGTCACGTAGCAGACGAACACGCAGCACCGCCCACCATCACGAACAAGTGAACAATGTGCACACGGACATGAACAACAGACTCACACCCCACATGACCCATCACAGACATAGCAACACCCAAGGAGCCACGTCTGCATGCACAAGCCACACTGAATATAGTACCACACGGCAGCCACTGTGCAACTCATCACACACAACCGGAACACCATTGAAGTCCTGTCCATGTAGCCCCTACTGCCTGTCAACCACACACCCCACAACTACGCCTATGTAAGACAAACAACACTAGACGCAACAGAGCGGAACAACATAAATGCACACGAACACCACTGAACCCATCAAACACACAGACACACCATGCACATACAACATACCATCCATCCCATCCGTCAGCCCCAGTCTCATGAAAGGCATGTCATCCGCACAGCTGCCACACATACAGCAGTCACGCTAAGATACATGCCCATGACCAACCATGTGCCAGAAGTCAATGAAGCGCACGCCACACTGTGAGCAACAACACACAACATGGGCCACACCCCCCCCAGGAGCACTGCAGTGATGCACATGGCACAGGGCAGCACGCACACCAAGGAGATGGGACAACTGCAATACGTTGGCTGGCACACAACCATCACTCACTCATAACGATGCGTCCAATGCCATGTCCAGTAATCACAACAGACAGCAAATATGCAGGCCATGTCAAGCATGCACACACCTCAAACCATGCACTGTCATGCTGCCACAACACATGTCACGTTCGGCACCCATGGCTCACAGCATGTACCCCAAAAGCATATTCCCTCCCAAATGCGAATCTGGGGCATGGCCCCCATGTTGCCATATGCGTTCCTAAGCGTCCCATCTGAACACCAAAAGCAAAGTACAAACCAGACCCAGGATGGGCCAGGAGCCCGCATACACCAGAGTCACAATAAGTAGGGGCACAGCAACACACCCATCGGCATGGCCAATCCGTCCCATGCCACATGTGCACAGCACACAGTCCCATTGCCAAGCACACACAACTACAAATGCTACAGCCACACACACGCCTCCGGGAAACCCATGTATGAGATTGCACGAACTGTTAATGTCAGACGACAAATACATACTTCACCAGGTGCAACACAATAACAAATCTCATTCTCTCCAAAGGTGACGAACTGCTGGATGCTGGGGATGGAGCCAGCAGCCAGCACAGCCAGCCTACAAGCCCCCAACGAGGACACACGGATGTGGAGGATCTGTCCTCCTCTTCGGACACGGACCACCAAGCAGGCCCATCTGGTGTGGCAGGGCCCAGCCGCTCCCCAGGACCCCTCCTACCCACCAACCCATCATCCAGGGCTGCTGAACATTCCCAGCCCCCTGCTGCCACTGTCGTTGCGGCCACACCCACGGTCATTGCGGCCACTACCACTGCCGCAACCGCCACCATCGCCGCACCGACCACCACCGCCGCCACCACCACCATGTCTTCGCTGGCACCAGCCCCAGCGCAGGTGGTGGCCCGGCCGACTGGATCCACCCTGGGAGCCACAGCGAGGACCGTGGTGAGCAATGTGGCTAGTGGGCAGGCCGGTGGCAGCAGGACTGGTAGGAGGAGCAGGGTCAGGGAAACGCCAGCCTCCCCTGGGAGCCATGCCCTGCCTCAAATGGCCAGAGTCCTTGGGGCCTATGAAGAGGCCCAAGGACAATGGGTCAGGTCTGCTTCAGACACGCGGGAGGTGCTGGGGGTGCTGAGGTCCATGGACACCCGTATGGGCCAACTCGTGGACCTCATGGGCCAGCTGGTGGTGGCGGTGAGGTCACAGCCAGGGACAGCAGCTCCCCCTCCGCCACCACCTGCCGGGGCGCAGGGTCGAGCAGCAGTGTCCAGTTCCCCTGCGTCCACAGCCAGTGAGCACACCTCAACCACCAGCATGTCGCAAGCAGGCACCCCCCTCGCAAACGTGGAAGGGGCCGTCCGAAGTGGAAACCGATCTCCCGGGAGGACTTCGCACGCTCCAAACGCAAGTGAGGCAGCCAGCCAGCCTTCCGCCAGCCTTCCTTGACCAGCCACTGCATTGACTTGGACTACGATCTCACTCCACACAGCCATCTGGATGGCATGTGTGTGTTGGACTATGGACATAGAACCAGTGGGTACACCCTGAGCATCACGCAGCCATGACCGACAGCTCATTGTCACTGCACGCACCACTTTTGTCATCACCTTACACACAATCACATGTCACAGTTTGAAATAAATGCACATCTTACACTAACTGCTGTTTGTGCCCTGTGTTTTATTTGTACGGAATACAACGGCCACCTTGGGCGGAAAGGCACCTGATGCGTGGCATGGCAATGGAATCCGGAGGGCCTGTAGGGACCTAGGGGTGGGAGACAGAACAGGAGCACATTCAATGAGTGTGTCACACACCCATCACACAGTACATGTCAACAACTACAAGCAATGTACACACATCGCACAGAGCAATAGGGCACAATGCCACAGCCACCAACAGTGGCATACTACCCTGGCCATGGAGCGTTGACACACAGCACGCAGTGAACAAACGGCCACCCTGACACAGCACACACACACCTGCACAGATACAGCCACATCAGCCGTCGTACATGGACACTCACCGTCAAGTGAAGTAGCGGGCGATGAGCTGCTGCCGCACATTACCAGCTTCCTCCTCTCCGCTGTCCTCCTCACTCGAGCTGTCCTGGTCTGCGGGCTGGGGCCCTGGTTGATCTCCGTCATCCACGATGAGGGGGATCTGCTTCCGAATGGCCAGATTGTGCAGCATGCAGCACGCCACCACTATCCGGCACACCTTCTGTGGGGAGTACGCCAGCGCACCCCGGTGCGGTCCAGGCACCTGAACCTGGACTTGAGGAGGCCAAAGGTACGCTCGACCACACGTCTGGTCCTCCCATGTGCCTCATTGTAGTGATCGTCTGCTGGGGTGCGAGGATTCCTCAATGGACTGAGCAGCCATGCCCCATTCGGGTACGCAGAGTCACCTGGGTGTGAGGGACACAGAGAACCGTTGCTATTCCAACTGGACAGGGGACAGCATCGCACAACCAGCACGCTACACCACTCCACATACTCACCGACAATACAGCCACGATCCTGTTGCATATTGGACATCAGTCGTGGCAAGATGCTGTTGCGCATTATGTGTGCATCATGGGCCGAGCCTGGGAACTTTGCACACACGTGGGTGATCACCATGTCCGCAAGGCACACCACTTGCACATTCAGGGAGTGCGTGTGCTTCCTGTTGCGGTACAGGTGCTCAGTGGCCTGTGGTGGAACAAGGCCGACATGTGTGCAGTCAATGGCTCCAACGACGTGTGGGATTCTGCCAAGGGCATAGAATGCACCCTTCACTGCTGCCAATTCACGAGCCCTGGGGAAGCGGATGTACCTGTTTCGGTACAGCATCATGGCTGCCAGTACATCCCTCAGCACCTTGCTGAACATGGGCTGGGACATCCCTCCTCCAATGCCCACTGTGTGCTGGAATGACCCAGTGGCGAAGAAATGCATGGCGGCCATCACCTTAGCCGTGGGGGTGACAGCAGTCGGATACACCCTGCGTGGACGGAGATAGGGGTCTAACATGGCACACAGTCGATGCAGGGTTGGCCTGTCCAGCCGAAACTTCCTAATAACCTCTGTATCGTCCATGTCCGCCAGCAATTGGTATGGGCGGTCAATGTTCGGTCTCCGCCTAGGGACAATGGCAGAGGACACATGTCAAAGCAACACGACACATAGCAATTTCGCATACACATCACTGACATGACTGAGCAAGCACATGAGCCACAGCCCAGCTGTCAAGCTGGGACGGCACGGCCACAATACACTTACACAGGTCTCCCAACAATGGCAATGGCTAGTGATACAAACCACTGCCATGTGCATGCACATGGGGATCTAGGCCCCAATGACTTGCGGGGCGTGCTGATGGGGACTGACTGCATATTTGTCAAGCGGCAACGCCACGGCAACATGAATGTCTGCTGAGCATGGAACTGCTTCCGCGGCTGGATGAGTATGGCACACGACGACGACGATGTGGGCACAGGCTGAGCGGCCAAAACAAGTGGGACCTGTGGCACGAGGGGATATGAGACAGTAGTAGGTGTCAGCACTGCACCCTATGTACAGCACTGTACGGATCACACCTCCCGAAACATTGACAGGTGTCCACATTGACAGCCCCATGCCAAGACGGCTGTGTGCTTGCAGTCACACGTCACAGGTGAGAGGTTACATTGCACGTGCCAGGTGGCAGACGTACATAGTGGGAGCTGGCATGTGTGTGCATGTGTCTCCTGTTCAGGATCCACCAGATGGGCGCTGACTCTGTACTGACCATTGGACACAGCATGTTCCGTGGAAGGCTTGTGTGTGTGGGATGATGGCACTGGTTGTGCCTCCGTTGGGTGGGGGGCCATGCACAGGGCGGGTACGTCGATGATTGCGCATTGTTGGTCACGGTGGGTGCACCCACTCAGATGTGTTGCCCTGTGTTCAATTCCTATGTCCGCATGATGATGGACTGTAGATGTGGGCAGACTACACATTGGTCGATGTGCTGTCTATATGCATGTGCCTTCACACCAGGCACAGCTGCCCCTGCACATGTGACCCCTGCTGGACTCGCTGCTGGGTCTGTGGAGCTGATGCACCTTCTGTGCGTGGGGCGGACAGCTCTCCTCACTTCCCTCATTGCGCATGTCATGACTTTGCCGCAGGTGACATGGATCATGGAGGGCCCACATGTACGCGTGGGTAGGCTACACATGATTGTTCACTGGTCGCCACCCCCAGTCAGTGTTTCGAATGGGAAGGTTGTCGTGCTGGTGGTATGTTCGATGTGGCGGATGGGCGGGCCTAGGTGCGGGCTTACATTCCGGACATGGGGGGTAGTTGGATTGGCGACTAGTTGCAGTACACACGGGACACGTCTCTTCCTTTCCACATCTGGGTCATCCCTTGTACTCACTGACAGTGATACAGTCATCTTCGCCCCAGCCCTCATGTCCTCCCCTCGCTCCCCCAATATGCATGTGCACCTGCGAGGCTAGCGCTTGCACAGGCAGCCCCAAGCTCGCACCAGAGAGGGCAAGGAGTGTATGTGTGGGTCCAGTTGCACGAGTGGGCTGTCTCAGGGTATGATGTGTTGCGGGACGCCGTCCACCTGCGTGGTGCCCCAAATGGAGACCCGGCCTGCATGGACTATGCATCACAGTCTTCGCCTTCTGGATCCGCCACCTGCGACACCCAGTGGCTGTGGCTGCCCTTGCGGCCAGGCCGCGTCCGTCTGTGACTGATGGCCCACACATTCACTCTTTGGCCTCTCTGGGGAGGGCTCGGGGTGGTGGCGCACGCGCTTGCACTTAGTCGCAATGGCATGTGGCGTGGTTGGTATAATGGGCAATGGATGGGATGGTGCGAGGCACCTCCCGTGACGTCAGTGCTGCTCGTGCTGTGGTGCGTCCCCCTACACTTCCATTTGACTTGTGCCATGCTAGACGTTGAGGTTCTATTGCCTGCGTGATATGACCAGGAGGAGCGCGAGGAGACCTCTCACACACCATGCTCCACTGCCATCCCGTGCCCTGTATCGCCTGTGCGGATTGACTATGTTGGGGTTACACCTGGTCGACTGGGGCTGTGTGTGCCTTGTCAAGGGGCATGGCGGGCGCACAACAGGATCCAGCTTGTCCACAGAGGGTGGGCTGAGGTGCGCCTGGTACCGCTTTGTACGTGTGCCCGGCTGCTGTGCACACACGTGTTCACTCCCCCGACAGGTGTCCTCTCACAATGCCCAGGGAAGCGGTGGTGTACTGTTCATGACCCCTCCCAACACGGCATGCTCCAACTTGGCATGTGCGCATCTACCCGTCACACCCACCCACCTGAGCACTGCGTCCATACGACTTCACACGACACATGTGTGTCTTCCACAGTTGTGCTACTCATTTGCGTTGACATCCAATACCAGTGGACTACATGGTCATGTCACGACTGCCGTGTACTTCACATACTCTCATCCTCTCTCATTCGTACTTGTGAAATGAGTCAGCGGAGACAGTTTTGGTTTCAAACATTATATTGAGTCTTCTGTCCTCTGTGATGCAGTATAGTGGACACTACTGGCAGCGGAATACATGTTGAGGATATACTGAGCATGATTGCAAATGGGATAGGGTGTGGGGTTACATGTGATTGGCTGTTGCATGTGGGATGTGGGCTTCAGAGTGACATCTGCTTGGCAAAGGCTGTGCTAATGTACATTTACGTATAGCTGCGGAGCTGCGGACTTTGACACAGACGGTATACATGTAGCCTACCAGACCGCTTGGCATCATGGGCACAGTCCATCTCAGTTCCATGTGACAGGTTTGCTGCGGTTGTTCCTCATGCACGCGTGCATGTGAGATGACATCAGGGCATGTGCTTGCGTGCATGCAGCGGCGTGCCACTTGTTGTTGCACTGTGGTGGTTACTGGACATGTCACAGTCACTGGGGTCGTGTTGTTGTTGTATGCACTTGTCGTCCATGCAAAGGTCCTGGTATGGGATTCCCGGGGCGGGGGTGGGAGGGTGCAGCACCCACAGACTCCAGGCGACCTATTCATGTCCACTGAGCGGTGTGTGTGTCCATGTGCGCTGGATCCATGTCGTGTCCTGGTTGTTCGTGCAGTTCCGTCCATGTGGGTGCGATACACAGAGCCCATGCCACTGCCTCCCACGATGCATGCAGTGTTCCTGGATGTGATGGGGAACAGTGTGCATGTCCCGGTCATATCCGATTTCATGGCGATGTCGTTGATGGTGTGGTTACAGTTGCCGGTCGTTTGGTATGGCTGTTGTGGTGGTGACTGGCCAGTCCGTGCGGAAGCTAAGCATGGGTGCGGGGTTGGACATCATAGGTCAATCGGGGAACCTGCGTTGTGGTCCGACGAATTTACAGGTTGTCAGGTATGCGATGCCGTCCAGCAGGGCTTCCATGTCATTGGTGGTGTACATGTTTGCCAGCCAATGTAGCGGATGGTGGCTGTCAAGGTGTTGTTCGTAAGTTGTCCCTTGGAGGACCATGATGGGGCATGCTGGGTGACATTCGATGTAGCTGTTCTCGATGATCCGTCGTGTGGAGGCACAGTGGTCCCATTTCAGTGCGGGTGCGATGTTGGCCACATACGCCATGCCCCCATAGGCAGAGCAGGCCCTGTCGTGTGCGTCCAGAGGGAGGAGTAGTGGTAGCAGGTCCGCCTTCAGACATGCCGGGTTGGAGAGGCATATCTCCACGGGATGCTGGTAGGGACACCTCCGACAGTAGAAGACGGGCATGACGCAGCTGAACAATGTGATGCGGTAAGTCAGTCGGTAACTTACGTTCAGCAGGGACAGGAGATCGCATCCCAATATATGAAACAGGTTGGTTTTGTACAGCTTGAGCTGTTCGGCGTAGTTGGGTAGGTGTGTTGCGGTTGCCATTTCGCAGCGGTGCGTTGTGGTGGCGTGCTCCGGCTGTGTGTGCAGTCTGCAATGTGCACGCTCCGAGGTTGCTGTGAGCTCTGTGTAGTCGTAGGGAGACAGGACTTGTGTTCTGTTGGCTTGTTTGGAGGACACGGGCCCTCATCCCACATGCTTCTCAGACAGTTCAAGGTCAGTGATGTGTGACTCCTTCCAATTAACTTGCATGTGGCTGACATGGGGGAGTGTTTTCTTCTTTCTTCCCCGTCCGTTGTGTGCTTCTGTGATATGCGCTATCTGCCCTGTGGTCGGTCTCCTCGGCATGCCTGTGTTGGTCTATTCTTGGACAATGGCTGTATTCACCGGCTTCTGTCGTAGGGCTGTGGTTTCGGAGTTGGAATGGAAGGTCATTCAGTGCTGTCTGCTCTCCCTTGTGTGGGCGGCAGGCTGCCTTACCGCTCTGCGTTGGGCCTTGTGTGTGAATGTTATTCTTGGGCCACCTGTTGTCGGTCCCCGGGCTCTTTGGTGTTCCGTTTTATATGTCTTGTTCATATGTGCAGGGTGGTATGGGTGTTTCAGTGTGGTACTGGCGTTCCTCTTCCCGAAGGGGCCCTGCTTCTCCTAGTTGGTGTTGCCGCCGCTGTGTGCTACGCCATGTTTGTTACACTGGGGTGTGTCCTGCTGTTGCGTGACTTCACTGACATGTGTGCGTCGGTTGTGTGGCGTTGGGTGTTGTCCGTGAATTGGGCGTTGGGGACATGTCTGTGGCAGGCCTGTCACGTGTCATGTGCGTTCGGGGTGGGGCTGATGTGTGTGCTGCTTGGTTGTATCCCTGTGTCTGTGTGCGACGCATGCATGGCGCTGCGGTTGGCCTCTGCGTTGTGCGCATGTGTGGCGGCGTCATCGCCGCTTTGGGGCCGTGACGGGGTTGTTGGTTCCTAGTCCCAGGTGGTGTGTACACATGTGTTACGCGATGTTACGATTTGGCCTGTGTGTCATATGTGGATGCAATGGTGGATGTGTAGTGTACACGCGCTGGTGGGGGTTGTCCGCTTTTTCCGCCCTTGCACTGTGTGCGCTGTTTGCGTGCACTTGTTGTGTGTGTGCCTACCTGCGTCTCCGCGGTACGTTGCGTCCTTGGTGGTGCATCAGCAGGAGCATGGGGAGGGCCTGCAGTGCTGGATTCATGCTCGGAGGAGCCGCTTCTTCGTTGTCCGTGCTCGGCGTCCGTGTTACCGCTTCGGTTTGTCGTACGGTATCTCTTGGCCGTGGGAGCCGTTTGTTTGCGGCATCGTAATTTATACGCCGGGCGGGACGTGTTTCGTCGGACGGTGTGTGTCAGTTGGGCTGCGCCGCTACGTGTACGGGCGCACTTTGATGGCGGACGGTGTTGCTGGCTTGCCGGCGGTGTTTGGCCTACTTTTCGCATCGTAATTGGGCGGGCGTGTGGACTGCTGCGTGCCGGCGGTAACTGGTGGTTTTTGCATCCGCCAGCACGGCGGTTGTGCTTCCGCCCGCCATCGTAATGAGCCCCTAAGTCCACTATTAGACTATTTTGAAGATACATGGGTCGGGAGACTACACAGATCTGGCCACAGAAGAAACCCTAAATTCTTAATACCCTGGTGGAACGTATACAGAAGCACATTAAATGGGGAATCCAAAACTAATAACGCAGTCGAAGGATGGCATAATGCCTTTCTTCAATCAACAGGCAGAACAAAACCAACACTAGAAAAATGTATATCATGCCTACAAAAAGAACAGAGTTATCAAGAGTTCCGAATGGAACAATCCATAACTCAATTAACTCCAAAAACATCAAAACAAACTAAACAAATGCATAAATATCTAGAACAACAAGTAAAATTGTATCCTAGTACAAAAGGCCTGGAATACCTAAACATAATATCCAAAACTCTTCTTTAAAACATTAATACAAATAAATGACACATTACTCATCTATCAAACATACCATAAAAGTAAAATGTATTTATTCTATCACAAAAATAATTACTGTGTGTAACATATATTTAGATTTAAAAAATATATATTAACACACATTAATAATATTTGTAATAAAATACAATACAACAATAATAATAAACATTACCCACCCACAATGAATAATAAGAAATAAACTTACCAGTTTTAGCCCAAATGCTATAAATTCCATTTTCCACTAACACAATAGAAAGATTAAAAAATACAGTTTCCCCAAAAAAAAATGAAAAAATACAACTGTAGGAAAAAATAATAATCCATGTAGCAAATGTCCATAGGAAAACCATAAAAAACCCGAAAATGTATAAAATAGTAAAAAAGGGGCCCATTACGATGTCGGGCGGAAGCACTACCGCCGTGCTGGCAGATGCAAAAACCACCAGTTACCGTCCGCACGCAGCAGTCCACACGCCCGCCCGATTACGATGCGAAAAGTCAGCCAAACACCGCCGGCAAGCCAGCGACACCGTCCGCCATCAAAGTGCGCCCGTACACGTAGCGGCGCAGCCCAAATGACACACACCGTCCGACGAAATCACGTACCGCCCGGCGTACAAATTACGATGCCGCAAACAAACGGATCCCACGGCTAAGAGACACCGTACGTCAAACCGAAGCGGTAACACGAACGCCGAGCACGGACACCGAAGAAGCGGCTCCCCCGAGCATGAATCCAGCACTGCAGGCCCTCCCTATGCTCTATCTGATGCACCACCAAGGACGCAACGTACCGCGAAGACGCAGGTAGGCACACACACACCAAGTGCACGCAAACAGCACACACAGTGCAAGGGCGGAAAAAGCGGACAACCCCCCACCCCCGCGTGTACACGACACATCCACCATTGCATCCACATATGACACACAGGCCAAATTGTAACATCTCGTAACACATGTGTACACACCACCTGGGACTAGGAACCAACGACCCCGTCACGGCCCCAAAGCGGCGATGACGCTGCCACACATGCGCACAACGCAGAGGCCAACCGCAGCGCCATGCATGCGTCGCACACAGACACAGGGACACAACCAAGCAGCACACACACCAGCCCCACCCCGAACGCACATGACACGTGACAGGCCTGCCACAGACATGTCCCCAACGCCCAATTCACGGTCAACACCCAACGTCACACAACCGACGCACACATGTCAGTGAAGTCACGCAACAGCAGGACACACCCCAGTGTAACAAACATGGCGAAGCACACAGCGGCGGCAACACCAACCAGGAGAAGCAGGGCCCCTTCGGGAAGAGGAACGCCAGTACCACACTGAAACACCCATACCACCCTGCACACATGAACAAGACATACAAAACGGAACACCAAAGAGCCCGGGGACCGACAACAGGTGGCCCAAGAATAACATCCACACACAAGGCCCAACGCAGAGCGGAAAGGCAGCCTGCCGCCCACACAAGGGAGAGCAGACAGCACTGAATGACCTTCCATTCCAACTCCGAAACCACAGCCCTACGAAAGAAGCCGGTGAATACAGCCATTGTCCAAAAAAAGACCAACACAGGCATGCAGAGGAGACCGACCACAGGGCAGATAGCGCATATCACCGAAGAACACTACGGACGGGAAAGAAAAAAGAAAACACTCCCCCATGTCGGCCCCATGCAAGTTATCTGGAAGGAGTCACACATCACTGACCTTGAACAGTCTGAGAAGCATGTGGGATGAGGGCCCGTGTCCTCCGCACAAGCCAACAGAACACAAGTCCTGTCTCCCTACGACTACACAGAGCTCACAGCAACCTCGGAGCGTGCACATTGCAGACTGCACACACAGCCGGAGCACGCCACCACAACGCACCGCTGCAAAATGGCACTCTCAACACACCTACCCAACTACGCCGGACAGGTCAAGCTGTACAAACACAACCTGATACAGATATTGGGATGCGAACCCCTGTCCCTGCTGAACGTAAGTTACCGACTGACTTACCGCATCACATTGTTCAGCTGCGTCATACCCGTCTTCTACTGTCGGAGGTGTCCCTACCACCATCCTGTGGAGTTGTGTCTCTCCAACCCGGCATGTCTAAGGGCGGACCTGCTACAACTATTCCTCCCTCTGGACGCACACGACAGGGTCTGCTCTGCCTATGGGGGCATGGCGTATGTGGCCAACATCGCACCCGCACTGCAATGGGACCACTGTGCCTCCACACGACGGATCATCGAGCACAGCTACATCGAATGTCACCCAGCATGCCCCATCATGCTCCTCCAAGGGACAACTTACGAACAACACCTTGACAGCCACCATCCGCTACATTGGCTGGCAAACATGTATACCACCAATGACATGGAAGCCCTGCTGGACGGCATCGCATACCTGACAACCTGTCAATTCGTCGGACCCCGACGCAAGTCCCCCAATTGACCTATGATGTCCAACCCCGCACCCATGCTTAGCTTCCGCACGGACTGGCCAGTCACCACCACAACAGCCATACCAAACGACCGGCAACTGTTACCACACCATCAACGACATCGCCATGACATCGGATATGACCGGGACATGCACACTGTTCCCCATCACATCCAGGAACACCGCATGCATCGTGGGAGGCAGTGGCATGGGGTCTGTGTATCGCACCCACATGGACGGAACTGCACGAACAACCAGGACACGACATGGATCCAGCGCCCATGGACACACACACCGCTCAGTGGACATGAATAGGTCGCCTGGAGTCTGTGGGTGCTGCACCCCTCCCACCCCCGCCCCGGGAATCCCATACCAGGACCTTTGCATGGACGACAAGTGCATACAACAACAACACGACCCCAGTGACTGTGACATGTCCAGTAACCACCACATTGCAACAACAAGTGGCACGCCGCTGCATGCACGCAAGCCCATGCCCTGATGTCATCTCACATGCACGCGTGCATGAGGAACAACCGCAGCAAACCTGTCACATGGAACTGAGATGGACTGTGCCCATGATGCCAAGCGGTCTGGTAGGCTACTTGTATACCGTCTGTGTCAAAGTCCGCAGCTCCGCAGCTATACGTAAATGTACATTAGCACAGCCTTGGCCAAGCAGATGTAACTCTGAAGCCCACATCCCACATGCAACAGCTAATCACATGTAACCCTACACCCTATCCCATTTGTAATCATGCTCAGTATATCCTCAACATGTATTCCGCTGCCAGTAGTGTCCACTATACTGCATCACAGAGGACAGAAGACTCAATATAATGTTTGAAACCAAAACTGTCTCCGCTGATTCAATACACAAGTACGAATGAGAGAGGATGAGAGTATGTGAAGTACACGGCAGTCGTGACATGACCATGTAGTCCACTGGCATTGGATGTCAACGCAAATGAGTAGCACAACTGTGGAAGACACACATGTGTCGTGTGAAGTCGTATGGACGCAGTGCTCAGGTGGGTGGGTGTGACGGGTAGATGCGCACATGCCAAGTTGGAGCACGCCGTGTTGGGAGGGGTCATGAACAGTACACCACCGCTTCCCTGGGCATTGTGAGAGGACACCTGTCGGGGGGAAGTGAACACGTGTGTGCACAGCAGCCGGGCACACGAACAATGCGGTACCAGGCGCACACGTCAGCCCACCCTCTGTGGACAAGCTGGATCCTGTTGTGCGCCCGCCATGCCCCTTGACAAGGCACACACAGCCCCAGTCGACCAGGTGTAACCCCAACATAGTCAATCCGCACAGGCGATACAGGGCACGGGATGGCAGTGGAGCATGGTGTGTGAGAGGTCTCCTCGCGCTCCTCCTGGTCATATCACGCAGGCAATAGAACCTCAACGTGTAGCATGGCACAAGTCAAATGGAAGTGTAGGGGGACGCACCACAGCACGAGCAGCACTGACGTCACGGGAGGTGGCTCGCACCATCCCATCCATTGCCCATTATTCCAACCACGCCACATGCCATTGCGACAAAGTGCAAGCGCGTGCGCCACCACCCCCGAGCCCTCCCCAGAGAGGCCAAAGAGTGAATGTGTGGGCCATCAGCTACAGACGGACGCGGCCTGGCCGCAAGGGCAGCCACAGCCTCTGGGTGTCGCAGGTGGCGGATCCGGAAGGCGAAGACTGTGATGCATAGTCCATGCAGGCCGGGTCTCCATTTGGGGCACCACGCAGGTGGACGGCGTCCCGCCACACATCATACCCTGAGACAGCCCACTCGTGCAACTGGACCCACACATACACTCCTTGCCCTCTCTGGTGCGAGCTTGGGGCTGCCTGTGCAAGCGCTAGCCTCGCAGGTGCACATGCATATTGGGGGAGCGAGGGGAGGACATGAGGGCTGGGGCGAAGATGACTGTATCACTGTCAGTGAGTACAAGGGATGACCCAGATGTGGACAGGAAGAGACGTGTCCCGTGTGTACTGCAACTAGTCGCCAATCCAACTACCCCCCATGTCCGGAATGTAAGCCCGCACCTAGGCCCGCCCATCCGCCACATCGAAAATACCACCAGCACAACAACCTTCCCATTCGAAACACTGACTGGGGGTGGCGACCAGTGAACAATCATGTGTAGCCTACCCACGCGTACATGTGGGCCCTCCATGATCCATGTCACCTGCGGCAAAGTCATGACATGCGCAATGAGGGAAGTGAGGAGAGCTGTCCGCCCCACGCACAGAAGGTGCATCAGCTCCACAGACCCAGCAGCGAGTCCAGCAGGGGTCACATGTGCAGGGGCAGCTGTGCCTGGTGTGAAGGCACATGCATATAGACAGCACATCGACCAATGTGTAGTCTGCCCACATCTACAGTCCATCATCATGCGGACATAGGAATTGAACACAGGGCAACACATCTGAGTGGGTGCACCCACCGTGACCAACAATGCGCAATCATCGACGTACCCGCCCTGTGCATGGCCCCCCACCCAACGGAGGCACATCCAGTGCCACCATCCCACACACACAAGCCTTCCACGAAACATGCTGTGTCCAATGGTCAGTACAGAGTCAGCGCCCATCTGGTGGATCCTGAACAGGAGACACATGCACACACATGCCAGCTCCCACTATGTACGTCTGCCACCTGGCACGTGCAATGTAACCTCTCACCTGTGACGTGTGTCTGCAAGCACACAGCCGTTTTGGCATGGGGCTGTCAATGTGGACACCTGTCAATGTTTCGGGAGGTGTGATCCGTACAGTGCTGTACATAGGGTGCAGTGCTGACACCTACTACTGTCTCATATCCCCTCGTGCCACAGGTCCCACTTGTTTTGGCCGCTCAGCCTGTGCCCACATCGTCGTCGTCGTGTGCCATACTCATCCAGCCTCGGAAGCAGTGCCATGCTCAGCAGACATTCATGTTGCCGTGGCGTTGCCGCTTGACGAATATGCAGTCAGTCCCCATCAGCACGCCCCGCAAGTCATTGGGGCCTAGATCCCCATGTGCATGCTCATGGCAGTGGTTTGTATCACTAGCCATTGCCATTGGTGGGAGACCTGTGTAAGTGTATTGTGGCCGTGCCGTCCCTGCTTGACAGCTGGGCTGTGACTCATGTGCTTGCTCAGTCATGTCAGTGATGTGAATGCGAAATTGCTATGTGTTGTGTTGCTTTGACATGTGTCCACTGCCATCTTCCCTAGGCGGAGACCGAACATTGACCGCCCATACCAATTGCTGGCGGACATGGACGATACTGAGGTCATAAGGAAGTTTCGGCTGGACAGGCCAACCCTGCATCGACTGTGTGCCATGTTGGAACCCCATCTCCGTCCCCGCAGGGTGTATCCGACAGCATTCACCCCCACGGCTAAGGTGATGGCCGCCATGCATTTCTTCACCACTGGGTCATTCCAGCACACAGTGGGCAGTGGAGGAGGGATGTCCCAGCCCATGTTCAGCAAGGTGCTGAGGGATGTACTGGCAGCCATGATGCTGTACCGAAACAGGTACATCAGATTCCCCAGGGCTCGTGAATTGGCGGCAGTGAAGGGTGCATTCTATGCCCTTGGCAGGATCCCACACGTCGTTGGTGCCATTGATTGCACACATGTTGGCCTTGTTCCACCACAGGCCACTGAGCACCTGTACCGCAACAGGAAGCACACGCACTCCCTGAATGTGCAAGTGGTGTGCCTTGCGGACATGGTGATAACCCACGTGTGTGCAAAGTTCCCAGGCTCGGCCCATGACGCACACATAATGCGCAACAGCATCTTGCCACGACTGATGTCCAATCTGCAACAGGATCGTGGCTGTATTGTCGGTGAGTATGTGGAGTGGTGTAGCGTGCTGGCTGTGCGATGCTGTCCCCTGTCCAGTTGGAATAGCAACGGTTCTCTGTGTCCCTCACACCCAGGTGACTCTGCGTACCCGAATGGGGCATGGCTGCTCAGTCCATTGAGAAATCCTCGCACCCCAGCAGACGTTCGCTACAATGAGGCACATGGGAGGACCAGACGTGTGGTCGAGCGTACCTTTGGCCTCCTCAAGTCCAGGTTCAGGTGCCTGGACCGCACCGGGGGTGCGCTGGCGTACTCCCCACAGAAGGTGTGCCAGATAGTGGTGGCGTGCTGCATGCTGCACAATCTGGCCATTCGGAAGCAGATCCCCCTCATCGTGGATGACGGAGATCAACCAGGGCCCCAGCCCGCAGACCAGGACAGCTCGAGTGAGGAGGACAGCGGAGAGGATGAAGCTGGGAATGTGCGTCAGCAGCTCATCGCCCGCTACTTCACTTGACGGTGAGTGTCCATGTACGACGGCTGATGTGGCTGTATCTGTGCAGGTGTGTGTGTGCTGTGTCAGGGTGGCCTTTTGTTCACTGCGTGCTGTGTGTCAACGCTCCATGGCCAGGTTAGTATGCCACTGTTGGTGGCTGTGGCATTGTGCCCTATTGCTCTGTGCGATGTGTGTACATTGCTTGTAGTTGTTGACATGTACTGTGTGATGGGTGTGTGACACACTCATTGAATGTGCTCCTGTTCTGTCTCCCACCCCTAGGTCCCTACAGGCCCTCCGGTTCCATTGCCATGCCACGCATCAGGTGCCGTTCCGCTCAAGGTGGCCGTTGTATTCCGTACAATTAAAACACAGGGCACAGACAGCAGTTTGTGGAAGAGGTGCATTTATTTCAAACTGTGACATGTGATTGTGTGTAAGGTGATGACAAAAGTGGTGCGTGCAGTGACAATGAGCTGTCGGTCATGGCTGCGTGATGCTCAGGGTGTACCCACTGGTTCTATGTCCATAGTCCAACACACACATGCCATCCAGATGGCTGTGTGGAGTGGGATCGTAGTCCAAGTCAATGCAGTGGGTGGTCAAGGAAGGCTGGCTGGCTGCCTCACTTGCGTCTGGAGCGTGCGAAGTCCTCCCGGGAGATCTGTTTCCACTTCGGACGGCCCCTTCCACGTTTGCGAGGGGGTGCCTGCTTGCGACCTGCTGGTGTTTGAGGTGTGCTCACTGGCTGTGGACGCAGGGGAACTGGACACTGCTGCTCGACCCTGCGCCCCGGCAGGTGGTGGCGGAGGTGGTGTTGCTGGCCTTGCCTGTGACCTCACCGCCACCACCAGCTGGCCCATGAGGTCCACGAGTTGGTCCATACGGGACACGAACTGGCCCATATGGGCGTCCATGGACCTCAACACCCCCAGGACCTCCTGCGTGTCGGAAGCAGACCTGGTCCACTGTCCTTGGGCCTCCTCATAGGCCCCAAGGACTCTGGCAATTTGAGGCAGGGCATGGCTCCCAGGGGAGACTGGCGTTTCCCTGACCCTGCTCCTCCTTCCAGTCCTGCTGCCACCGGCCTGCCCACTGTCCACATTGCTCACCACGGTCGTCGCCCTGGCTCCCAGGGTGGGTCCAGTCGGCCGGGCCACCACCTGCGCTGGTGCTGGGGCCAGCGAAGACGTGGTAGCGGTTGCGGCAGTGGTAGAGGCCGCAATGACCGTGGGTGTGGCCGCAATGACCGTGGGTGTGGCCGCAATGACCGTGGGTGTGGCCGCAATGATCGTGGGTGTGGCCGCAACGACAGTGGGAGTGGCCGCAACGACAGTGGCTGCAGGGGGCTGTGAATGTACAACAGCCCTGGATGATGGGTTGGTGGGTAGGTGGGGGCCTGGGGAGCGGCTGGGCCCTGCCACACCAGATGGGCCTGCTGGGTGGTCCGTGTCCGAGGAGGAGGACAGATCCTCCACATCCGTGTGTCCTTGTTGGGGGCTTGCAGGCTGGCTGTGCTGGCTGCTGTCTCCATCCCCAGCATCCAGCAGTTCGTCACCTGTGGGGAGAATGAGATTTGTTGTTGTGTTGCACCTGGCGAAGTATGTATTGGTCGTCTGACATTCACAGTTCGTGCAATCTCGTACATGGGTTTCCCGGAGGCGTGTGTGTGGCTGTAGCATTTGTAGTTGTGTGTGCTTGGCAATGGGACTGTGTGCTGTGCACATGTGGCATGGGACGGAATGGCCATGCCGATGGGTGTGTTGCTGTGCTCCTACTTATTGTGACTCTGGTGTATGCGGGCTCCTGGCCCATCCTGGGTCTGGTTTGTACTTTGCATTTGGGGTTCAAAAGGAACGCTTAGGAACGCATATGGCAACATGGGGTCCATGCCCCAGAAACGCATTTGGGATGGAATATGCTTTTGGGGTACATGCTGTGAGCCATGGGTGCCGAACGTGACATGTGTTGTGGCAGCATGACAGTGCATGGTCTGAGGTGTGTGCATGCCTGACATACCCTGCATATTTGCTGTCTGTTGTGATTACTGGTCATGGCATTGGACGCATCGTTATGAGTGAGTGATGGTTGTGTGCCACCCGACGTATTGCAGTTGTCCCATCTCCTTGGTGTGCGTGCTGCCCTGTGCCATGTGCATCAATGCAGTGCTCGTGGGGGGGGGTGTGGCCCATGTTGTGTGTTGTTGCTCACAGTGTGGCGTGCGCTTCATTGACTTCTGGCACATGGTTGGTCATGGGCATGTATCTTAGCGTGACTGCTGTATGTGTGACAGCTGTTCGGATGACATGCCTTTCATGAGACTGGGGCTGACGGATGGGATGGATGGTATGTTGTATGTGCATGGTGTGTCTGTGTGTTGGTTGGGTTCAGTGGTGTTCGTGTGCATTTATGTTGTTCCGCTCTGTTGCGTCTAGTGTTGTTTGTCTTACATAGGCGTAGTTGTGGGGGGTGTGGTTGACAGGCAGTAGGGGCTACATGGACAGGACTTCAATGGTGTTTCGGTTGTGTGTGATGGGTTGCACAGTGGCTGCCGTGTGGTACTGTATTCAGTGTGGCTTGTGCATGCAGACGTGGCTCCTTGGGTGTTGCTGTGTCTGTGATGGGTCATGTGGGGTGTGAGTCTGTGGTTCATGTCCGTGTGCACATTGTTCACTTGTTCGTGACAGTGAGCGGTGCTGCGTGTTCGTCTGCTACGTGACATGTCCCATGTGTTGGTCGTGTTGCGGTCCTCATGCCTCCAGTAATCCAGCCCTGTCCAGTTTCCCACCTGCAGGTTGTTCGAGCGTGCACTGTACTGGATGCCACATGGTTCTAAGCGGGGGGTGCTCCATGTTGCAGGTCTGTGGGGGTGGGGGCGGTGTTGTGGGTCGTGGTGATGGCTGGACACCCACTGACACCGATTGCTGTGGACCGTGATGTCTACCTTTCGGCTGTCGGTGTGCACTGCGGTGGCTGACACGTGGGTGTGGGGTGTGGGGGATGCTCCTCCTTGCTGTGCTGTGGGACTAGGGGCCTGGTGTGTGTTGTACTTGAGCTGTCCACCCTCCCACCCACTGCACTTTGTGTTCCTGCTACTTACCTGTTACTTGTCGGTTAGTGCAGCTATGGCGGACACATGGGTGTGGGGGTGCTCGTTGTGGCGCTTCTGGCGTACTTGGGGACCTGTTGGTGGTTACGTGGCTGGCTGAGTGTACACATGCCCCCACGTATTTTTCAGTTGTTAGGTTTGGGCTGTGTGTGGTGGTGTCTGTTGCATGTGTGTGTGATGTGTTGTGTATAATGTACTGGACATGGGGGTGTTTGTCCCTGGGAGCTGTGGCATGGTGGTAGTGCATGTGAGTACATAGCGGTGTGCTGGTATACATTAGTTTGTACTTACCAGCCTCCACTCCCCCTGCTAATCCGGTGAGGATCTCCGGATGGATGATGACTCGCACCTTCTCCTCCCACGCTTTGAAGGTCTTGTAAAGCGCGGGATTCCCTCCGCCAGTCAGGGCAGCCAGTTCTCTGTTTTTGCTCTCCTTCTTCTTGACCAGGCTTTTGACGTCGTTCCACCGTTTGTTGATTTCTCCTCTGTTCCTGGGCAGGGTCCCGACTGCATTGACCTGGTCTACGATCCGGTTCCACATTCTGTTTCTGGTGGCTAGTGGTGTGTGCTGGACCAGGTTTCCATAGATTTGTGGGTGCACCTTGATGATCTCGTCGACCATGACCGTCAGCTCAATGGGCGTGAACTTGGGCATTCTTTGTGGTGCCATGGTGTTTGTGGTGCTGGTGCGGTGTGTGTTGTGTAATGTGCAGGGGGTTTGTGGTGCCGGTGTTTGGTGGTGGTGGTGGTGGTGGTGGTTGTGATGTGTGCGTTTCTGTGGTGTGCTGCTGTCCTTGCTGTGTCACTGTGTCCTCTCCTCTCCTCTCTGGTTTGCAATGTTGCAAGGGGTTGTGGTCTGTGGGAGTGCTGCTTTTGTACTTACCTATGTGGGTGTGTCCTCATGGTCTGTTGTTTTCAGGTGTGTTGTGTCTGGTGTTCTGGCCTTTGTAGTTTTTGTTTGTCCAGGGGGGTGTTTTCGGGATGTGTGCTGTGCTTGTGTATTTGTGCGTGCCTTGCTGTGTGGACTTGTTGGCCATGTTGTGTGCGATTGTTTTTGTCAGCGGATGGTTTCTGTGCAGGGACGTGGCCGCCATGGCTTCTGCCGTGTCAATTTTCATCGGCGTTGTTTGCGCTGGCGGGCGGTATATTTGTAGTTTTCCCGCGCTCATGGCGGTGCGATCGTAATTTCACGTGCGGTGTGTCGGCCGTGAGGGCGGGCGGTTTTGTGTTGTCGTGCGTGTTTCCGTCCGTGGCGGGCGGTTTGACTCCGACTCGGACGAGGGCGGGCGGTATCTTGTGTGATTTTTCCGCCGATGGCGGTTTTCGGTTTGTGTCATCGTAATGGCGTGGTCGGTGTTCAGACGGTGTGTGCGGGCGGATTTTTGCCGATTTCATGCGTGGCGGATTTTTTTACGCCGGGTATCGTAATGGGCCTTAAACACTCCAGGAAAACCGAAAAATGTAAACAAGTGTTACAAAGATATTAGTCAATAAAACTAACAAACACTTGTTTAAAAAAAAAAAAAGACTCCTTCCGATACGAAGAACTCCTGAAAAGAAAATAGTGTAAAAACTAAAGCACATACATTCCCACCCACATTAAATAACACATAAACAGTTACTAACATTACTACTAGCTTTAAATTTGATAAAAATATACATTAAACACCGAAATCGTAACTCTCTAAACAGGCCTACACAACGTTAACAATACGTAAAAACACAATACGTAACTATAACAAATAACATTTCCGAATATAACTAATAAACATCTAACTACACTAAACAGTATCTAACTAGGTTCAAAATATATTTAAAACTTAGTTAAAACAAAGAAAACAAACCTTACCTTCAGCGACGTGAAGTATCTCCCAACCGTGAGCTTCTCTTCAACCAAAATGACACAAAACGACATTACCCGGTTACAAAATAACACGCCCAAAACATAATAAAAAGTGTAACCATATAAAATTTAACTCATTTAATACAGTAAAATGTTACTTTACATACAAAAAATGTACAACTGTTTAAATAAAACTGCTCAATTTTTTTTGATGTAAGAAAAAATTGTGATATAATGTACCTAATTTGTAAAATGATAAAAATAAATAATATAATAAATATATTATTTATTATTATAATTACATTAAATAATAAATACAATAAAACAATGTACAAAAAATTGTTATAAATATTTTTCATGCATTATACAAATATATTTCTGTTAAAAAAATGTTTTAATTTAAAAACAATGTAAAAATAATGAATATTAATATTTTTAATATTAATATTAATTTAAAAATTGTAAAATGTATGTAAGAAAAATAAAAAAATGTTAAACATTTATATTATATGTAAACAATTTGCACTTTCTATGTATAAATATATACAATACCTATTACTGTATTAAATATAATTTAAAACACAAAATTCTACTGTTTTGTTAATAATTAATATGTACTTAAAAAAAAATGTAAAAAATATAAGAAATGAACATAACATATTTTCTGAAATATATGCACTAATATGTTTCTATTGAATTATAATGTAATAAAATATGTTACTGTATTATCCTACTCATATTAAAAACAATAAAAAAATTATATCAACTACAATATAAATAGTGTGTTTTCTATTTATGTTGAATTTACTTGTTTTATCTATATTTTACTTATGTTAATTCTATTTTTTTACAAATATTATATTAAATTAATACTGTCAATTTATTAATTAACATTACTCATTTTTTTAATACATAATTATCTTATATATTTTTCTAATACTAAATTTTAATATATTAATAAAAATATTAAATAAAAATAGAATATTATTTATTATCCCACACTATAATTAATTAATAAACTAATACAACTCCAATATATAATAATTAAATACAGTTACTGTACACTAACATATTTTTATATACTATTCCTACCACAATATAAATTAATTTCAGCAAATGCTGCACAGTGAACATAATTAATTTACTATAACAACTCCAATACACATTAAATAAAGTAAATGTTGAACACTAAAAATAAATATTTTAATATTCCCAACTCAATATAAAATAATTAAGATAAATGCTGGACACTAACATAAATAATTAACTATTTCCACTGCACTGTATATCAAATTGGTTTAGGAACTTAACAGTAAATCTAAATAATTTACTATTCCCACTTCTGTCTATATTAAATTGGGATAAATGCTTAACAGTAAACCTAAATAATTTACTATTACCACTTCAATATATATTTAATTAGAGTAAGTGCTGGACACTAAACATAAATAATTTACTATTCCCACTCCATTCTATATTAAATTAGAGTAGGTGCTGGACACTAAACATAAATAATTTACTATTCCCACTCCAGTCTATATTAAATTAGAGTAGGTGCTGGACACTAAACATAAAAAATGTACTATTCCCACTCCAGTCTATATTAAATTAGGGTAGGTGCTTAACAATAAATCTAAATAATTTACTATTCCCACTTCAGTCTATATTAAATTAGAGTAGATGCTGGACACTAAACATAAATAATTTACTATTCCCACTTCAGTCTATATTAAATTGGGGTAGGTGCTTAACAGTAAACCTAAATAATTTACTATTCCCACTTCAGTCTATATTAAATTAGAGTAGGTGCTGCACACTAAACATAAATAATTTACTATTCCCACTCCAGTCTATATTAAATTAGAGTAAGTGCTGGACACTAAACATAAATAATTTACTATTCCCACTCCAGTTTATATTAAATTGGGGTAGGTGCTTAACATTAAACCTAAATAATTTACTATTCCCACTACATTCTATATTAAATTATAGTAGGTGCTGGACACTAAACATAAATAATTTACTATTCCCACTCCAGTCTATATTAAATTAGAGTAGGTGCTGGACACTAAACATAAATAATTAACTATTCCCACTGCAATGTATATTAAATTACAGTAGGTGCTGGACACTAAACATAAATAATTTACTATTCCCACTGCAATATATATTAAATTGGAGTAGGCGCTTAACAGTAAACCTAAATAATTTACTATTCCCACTCCAGTCTATATTAAATTAGAGTAGGTGCTGCACACTAAACATAAATAATTTACTATTGCCACTCCAGTCTATATTAAATTATAGTAGGTGCTGGACACTAAACATAAATAATTTACTATTCCCCCTTCAGTTTATATTAAATTGGTGTAGGTGCTTAACAGTAAACCTAAATAATTTACTATTCCCACTTCATTTTATATTAAATTAGAGTAGGTGCTGGACACTAAACAGAAATAATTTACTATTCCCACTGCAGTCTATATTAAATTAGAGTAGGTGCTGGACAGTACAAATAAATAATTAACTATTCCCACTGCAATATATATTAAATTACAGTAGGTGCTGGACACTAAACATAAATAATTTACTATTCTCACTCCAGTCTATATTAAATTGGGGTAGGCGCTTAACAGTAAACCTAAATAATTTACTATTCCCACTACAGTCTATATTAAATTAGAGTAGCTGCTGGACACTAAACATAAAAAATTTACTATTCCCACTTCAGTCTATATTAAATTATAGTAGGTGCTTAACAGTAAACCTAAATAATTTACTATTCCCACTTCATTTTATATTAAATTTGAGTAGGTGCTGGACACTAAACAGAAATAATTTACTATTCCCACTGCAGTCTATATTAAATTATAGTAGGTGCTGGACAGTAAACATAAATAATTAACTATTCACACTGCAATATAAATTAAAATAAACTATATACTAATAACTAAACATTACAAATTACATTCCCCCAAAAATATTTTTTCATAATAACTCCCAAACATTATACCTTATAAACCGAAAAACAAACTACAAAAAAAATAATTTCAAATTTATAATTCCATAAATCTATTTATTTGTCCATAAAATATAAAATGTTCTTATTTTTTAATAAGATTGAATTATTAATATATATTTTGTAATACACTAACCACCCTTATCCCCTAAAAATACAATAACTGACTGATAAACATATTTATCAAATTTATATTTCAATACTTTATTTTATTTTTAAAAATATTTCCTAATTTATATTAAATTTTGGTAATATTTAATTTAAAATATATATTTTTAAAAAACTACCCAACATTATCCCATATAAACAAAACAAGCCACTGCTCCAAAATATAATTTAAAATTTAAATTTCCATATATTTATAATTTTTTTTAATTTGTTACTAATTTTTAAATATATTATAAATATTTCGTTATAATTATATATTTTTAACACACTTCCCACCATCATAACCTATAAAACCAACATCCAACTCCTAAAATTAATATTTAATGTACATTTAAATAATTATTTATTTTTATTTATTTCTAAATTTATTACAAATTTACATTATATTAATTTGAAAACTATGATTTTTTTTTAAAACTACCCACCCTAATACCCTATAAAACGAAAATTGCACTACTAAAATTAAATTTCAATTTAAAATTTAAAATTTACTTTTTGTTTTAATAAATAATTTCTCAATTTTTTAAATATTTTTTAATTTATTTAATATAAAATATATATTTATAAAATACTCCCCACCCTTATCGCCTACATAACCAACATACCACAACTAAAATTAATTATCACATTTAAATTAAAATATTAGGGGCACATTACGATGGCGGGCGGAAGCACCACCGCCGTGCTGGCGGATGCAAAAACCACCAGTTACCGCCGGCACGCAGCAGTCCACACGCCCGCCCAATTACGATGCGAAAAGTAGGCCAAACACCGCCGGCAAGCCAGCAACACCGTCCGCCATCAAAGTGCGCCCGTACATGTAGCGGCGCAGCCCAACTGACACACACCGTCCGACGAAACACGTCCCGCCCGGCGCATAAATTACGATGCCGCAAACAAACGGCACCCACGGCCAAGAGATACCGTACGACAAACCGAAGCGGTAACACGGATGCCGAGCACGGACAACGAAGAAGCGGCTCCCTGAGCATGAATCCAGCACAGCAGGCACTCCCCATGCTTCTGCTGATGCACCACCAAGGACGCAACGCACCGCGGAGACGCAGGTAGGCACACACACAACAAGTGCACGCAAACAGCGCACACAGTGCAAGGGCGGAAAAAGCGGACAACCCCCCACCAGCGCGTGTACACTACACATCCACCATCGCATCCACATATGACACACAGGCCAAATCGTAACATCGCAGAACACATGTGTACACACCACCTGGGACTAGGAACCAACCACCCCGTCACGGCCCCAAAGCGCCGATGACGCCGCCACACATGCGCACAACGCAGAGGCCAACCGCAGCGCCATGCATGCGTCGCACACAGACACAGGGACACAACCAAGCAGCACACACATCAGCCCCACCCCGAACGCACATGACACGTGACAGGCCTGCCACAGACATGTCCCCAACGCCCAATTCACGGACAACACCCAACGCCACACAACCGACGCACACATGTCAGTGAAGACACGCAACAGCAGGACACACCCCAGTGTAACAAACATGGCGTAGCACACAGCGGCGGCAACACCAACTAGGAGAAGCAGGGCCCCTTCGGGAAGAGGAACGCCAGTACCACACAGAAACACCCATACCACCCTGCACATATGAACAAGACATATAAAACGGAACACCAAAGAGCCCGGGGACCGACAACAGGTGGCCCAAGAATAACATTCACACACAAGGCCCAACGCAGAGCGGAAAGGCAGCCTGCCGCCCACACAAGGGAGAGCAGACAGCACTGAATGACCTTCCATTCCAACTCCGAAACCACAGCCCTACGACAGAAGCCGGTGAATACAGCCATTGTCCAAGAATAGACCAACACAGGCATGCCGAGGAGACCGACCACAGGGCAGATAGCGCATATCACAGAAGCACACAACGGACGGGGAAGAAAGAAGAAAACACTCCCCCATGTCGGCCACATGCAAGTTAATTGGAAGGAGTCACACAGCACTGACCTTGAACTGTCTGAGAAGCATGTGGGAAGAGGGCCCGTGTCCTCCAAACAAGCCAACAGAACACAAGTCCTGTCTCCCTACGACTACACAGAGCTCACAGCAACCCCGGAGCGTGCACATTGCAGACTGCACACACAGCCGGAGCACGCCACCTCAACGAACCGCTGCGAAATGGCAACCGCAACACACCTACCCAACTACGCCGAACAGCTCAAGCTGTACAAAACCAACCTGTGCCATACATTGGGATGCGATCTCCTGTCCCTGCTGAACGTAAGTTACCGACTGACTTACCGCATCACATTGTTCAGCTGCGTCATGCCCGTCTTCTACTGTCGGAGGTGTCCCTACCAGCATCCCGTCGAGATATGCCTCTCCAACCCGGCATGTCTGAAGGCGGACCTGCTACCACTACTCCTCCCTCTGGACGCACACGACAGGGCCTGCTCTGCCTATGGGGGCATGGCGTATGTGGCCAACATCGCACCTGCACTGAAATGGGACCACTGTGCCTCCACACGACGGATCATCGAGAACAGCTACATCGAATGTCACCCAGCATGCCCCATCATGGTCCTCCAAGGGACAACTTACGAACAACACCTTGACAGCCACCATCCGCTACATTGGCTGGCAAACATGTACACCACCAATGACATGGAAGCCCTGCTGGGCGGCATCGCATACCTGACAACCTGTAAATACGTCGGACCACAACGCAGGTTCCCCGAGTGACCTATGATGTCCAACCCCGCACCCATGCTTAGCTTCCGCACGGACTGGCCAGTCACCACCACAACAGCCATACCAAACGACCGGCAACTGTAACCACACCATCAACGACATCGCCATGACATCGGAGATGACCGGGACATGCACACTGTTCCCCATCACATCCAGGAACACCGCATGCATCGTGGGAGGCAGTGGCATGGGCTCTGTGTATCGCACCCACATGGACGGAACTGCACGAACAACCAGGACACGACATGGATCCAGCGCACATGGACACACACACCGCTCAGTGGACATGAATAGGTCGCCTGGAGTCTGTGGGTGCTGCACCCCTCCCACCCCCGCCCCGGGAATCCCATACCAGGACCTTTGCATGGACGACAAGTGCATACAACAACAACACGACCCCAGTGACTGTGACATGTCCAGTAACCACCACAGTGCAACAACAAGTGGCACGCCGCTGCATGCACGCAAGCACATGCCCTGATGTCAACTCACATGCACGCGTGCATGAGGAACAACCGCAGCAGACCTGTCACATGGAACTGAGATGGACTGTGCCCATGATGCCAAGCGGTCTGGTAGGCTACATGTATACCGTCTGTGTCAAAGTCCGCAGCTCCGCAGCTATACGTAAATGTACATTAGCACAGCCTTGGCCAAGCAGATGTCACTCTGAAGCCCACATCCCACATGCAACAGCCAATCACATGTAACCCCACACCCTATCCCATTTGCAATCATGCTCAGTATATCCTCAACATGTATTCCGCTGCCAGTAGTGTCCACTATACTGCATCGCAGAGGACAGAAGATACAATATAATGTTTGAAACCAAAACTGTCTCCGCTGACTCATTTCACAAGTACGAATGAGAGAGGATGAGAGTATGTGAAGTACACGGCAGTCGTGACATGACCATGTAGTCCACTGGTATTGGATGTCAACGCAAATGAGTAGCACTACTGTGGAAGACACACATGTGTCGTGTGAAGTCGTATGGACGCAGTGCTCAGGTGGGTGGGTGCGACGGGTAGATGCGCACATGCCAAGTTGGAGCACGCCGTGTTGGGAGGGGTCATGAACAGTACACCACCGCTTCCCTGGGCATTGTGAGAGGACACCTGTCGGGGGGAGTGAACACGTGTGTGCACAGCAGCCGGGCACACGTACAAAGCGGTACCAGGCGCACCTCAGCCCACCCTCTGTGGACAAGCTGGATCCTGTTGTGCGCCCGCCATGCCCCTTGACAAGGCACACACAGCCCCAGTCGACCAGGTGTAACCCCAACATAGTCAATCCGCACAGGCGATACAGGGCACGGGATGGCAGTGGAGCATGGTGTGTGAGAGGTCTCCTCGCGCTCCTCCTGGTCATATCACGCAGGCAATAGAACCTCAACGTCTAGCATGGCACAAGTCACATGGAAGTGTAGGGGGACGCACCACAGCACGAGCAGCACTGACGTCACGGGAGGTGGCTCGCACCATCCCATCCATTGCCCATCATACCAACCACGCCACATGCCATTGCGACTAAGTGCAAGCGCGTGCGCCACCACCCCGAGCCCTCCCCAGAGAGGCCAAAGAGTGAATGTGTGGGCCATCAGCCACAGACGGACGCGGCCTGGCCGCAAGGGCAGCCACAGCCACTGGGTGTCGCAGGTGGCGGATCCGGAAGGCGAAGACTGTGATGCATAGTCCATGCAGGCCGGGTCTCCATTTGGGGCACCACGCAGGTGGACGGCGTCCCGCAACACATCATACCCTGAGACAGCCCACTCGTGCAACTGGACCCACACATACACTCCTTGCCCTCTCTGGTGCGAGCTTGGGGCTGCCTGTGCAAGCGCTAGCCTCGCAGTCGAGCATGCATATTGGGGGAGCGAGGGGAGGACATGAGGGCTGGGGCGAAGATGACTGTATCACTGTCAGTTAGTACAAGGGATGACCCAGATGTGGAAAGGAAGAGACGTGTCCCGTGTGTACTGCAACTAGTCGCCAATCCAACTACCCCCCATGTCCGGAATGTAAGCCCGCACCTAGGCCCGCCCATCCGCCACATCGAACATACCACCAGCACGACAACCTTCCCATTCGAAACACTGACTGGGGGTGGCGACCAGTGTACAATCATGTGTAGCCTACCCACGCGTACATGTGGGCCCTCCATGATCCATGTCACCTGCGGCAAAGTCATGACATGCGCAATGAGGAAGTGAGGAGAGCTGCCCGCCCCACGCGCAGAAGGTGCATCAGCTCCACAGACCCAGCAGCGAGTCCAGCAGGGGTCACATGTGCAGGGGCAGCTGTGCCTGGTGTGAAGGCACATGCATATAGACAGCACATCGACCAATGTGTAGTCTGCCCACATCTACAGTCCATCATCATGCGGACATAGGAATTGAACACAGGGCAACACATCTTAGTGGGTGCACCCACCGTGACCAACAATGCGCAATCATCGACGTACCCGCCCTGTGCATGGCCCCCCACCCAACGGAGGCACATCCAGTGCCACCATCCCACACACACAAGCCTTCCACGGAACATGCTGTGTCCAATGGTCAGTACAGAGTCAGCGCCCATCTGGTGGATCCTGAACAGGAGACACATGCACACACATGCCAGCTCCCACTATGTACGACTGCCACCTGGCACGTGCAATGTAACCTCTCACCTGTGACGTGTGACTGCAAGCACACAGCCGTCTTGGCATGGGGCTGTCAATGTGGACACCTGTCAATGTTTCGGGAGGTGTGATCCGTACAGTGCTGTACATAGGGTGCAGTGCTGACACCTACTACTGTCTCATATCCCCTCGTGCCACAGGTCCCACTTGTTTTGGCCGCTCAGCCTGTGCCCACATCGTCGTCGTCGTGTGCCATACTCATCCAGCCGCGGAAGCAGTTCCATGCTCAGCAGACATTCATGTTGCCGTGGCGTTGCCGCTTGACGGATATGCAGTCAGTCCCCATCAGCACGCCCCGCAAGTCATTGGGGCCTAGATCCCCATGTGCATGCACATGGCAGTGGTTTGTATCACTAGCCATTGCCATTGTTGGGAGACCTGTGTAAGTGTATTGTGGCCGTGCCGTCCCAGCTTGACAGCTGGGCTGTGGCTCATGTGCTTGCTCAGTCATGTCAGTGATGTGTATGCGAAATTGCTATGTGTCGTGTTGCATTGACATGTGTCCTCTGCCATTGTCCCTAGGCGGAGACCGAACATTGACCGCCCATACCAATTGCTGGCGGACATGGACGATACAGAGGTTATTAGGAAGTTTCGGCTGGACAGGCCAACCCTGCATCGACTGTGTGCCATGTTAGAACCCCATCTCCGTCCCCGCAGGGTGTATCCGACTGCTGTCACCCCCACGGCTAAGGTGATGGCCGCCATGCATTTCTTCGCCACTGGGTCATTCCAGCACACAGTGGGCAGTGGAGGAGGGATGTCCCAGCCCATGTTCAGCAAGGTGCTGAGGGATGTACTGGCAGCCATGATGCTGTACCGGAACAGGTACATCCGCTTCCCCAGGGCTCGTGAATTGGCGGCAGTGAAGGGTGCATTCTATGCCCTTGGCAGAATCCCACACGTCGTTGGAGCCATTGACTGCACACATGTCGGCCTTGTTCCACCACAGGCCACTGAGCACCTGTACCGCAACAGGAAGCACACGCACTCCCTGAATGTGCAAGTGGTGTGCCTTGCGGACATGGTGATCACCCACGTGTGTGCAAAGTTCCCAGGCTCGGCCCATGACGCACACATAATGCGCAACAGCATCTTGCCACGACTGATGTCCAATATGCAACAGGATCGTGCCTGTATTGTCGGTGAGTATGTGGAGTGGTGTAGCGTGCTGGCTGTGCGATGCTGTCCCCTGTCCAGTTGGATTAGCAACGGTTCTCTGTGTCCCTCACACCCAGGTGACTCTGCGTATCCGAATGGGGCATGGCTGCTCAGTCCATTGAGGAATCCTCGCACCCCAGCAGACGATCGCTACAATGAGGCACATGGGAGGACCAGACGTGTGGTCGAGCGTACCTTTGGCCTCCTCAAGTCCAGGTTCAGGTGCCTGGACCGCACCGAGGAGTGCGCTGGCGTACTCCCCACAGAAGGTGTGCCGGATAGTGGTGGCGTGCTGCATGCTGCACAATCTGGCCATTCGGAAGCAGATCCCCCTCATCGTGGATGACGGAGATCAACCAGGGCCCCAGCCCGCAGACCAGGACAGCTCGAGTGAGGAGGACAGCGGAGAGGAGGAAGCTGGTAATGTGCGGCAGCAGCTCATCGCCCGCTACTTCACTTGACGGTGAGTGTCCATGTACGACGGCTGATGTGGCTGTATCTGTGCAGGTGTGTGTGTGCTGTGTCAGGGTGGCCGTTTGTTCACTGCGTGCTGTGTGTCAACGCTCCATGGCCAGGGTAGTATGCCACTGTTGGTGGCTGTGGCATTGTGCCCTATTGCTCTGTGCGATGTGTGTACATTGCTTGTAGTTGTTGACATGTACTGTGTGATGGGTGTGTGACACACTCATTGAATGTGCTCCTGTTCTGTCTCCCACCCCTAGGTCCCTACAGGCCCTCCGGATTCAAATGCCATGCCACGCATCAGGTGCCTTTCCGCCCAAGGTGGCCGTTGTATTCCGTACAAATAAGACACAGGGCACAAACAGCAGTTAGTGAAAAAGGTGCATTTATTACAAACTGTGACATGTGATTGTGTGTAAGGTGATGACAAAAGTGGTGCGTGCAGTGACAATGAGCTGTCGGTCATGGCTGCGTGATGATCAGGGTGTACCCACTGGTTCTATGTCCATAGTCCAACACACACATGCCATCCAGATGGCTGTGTGGAGTGGGATCGTAGTCCAAGTCAATGCAGTGGCTGGTCAAGGAAGGCTGGCGGAAGGCTGGCTGGCTGCCTCACTTGCGACTGGAGCGTGCGAAGTCCTCCCGGGAGATCTGTTTCCTCTTCGGACGGCCCCTTCCACGTTTGCGAGGGGGTGCCTGCTTGCGACATGCTGGTGGTTGAGGTGTGATCACTGGCTGTGGACGCAGGGGAACTGGACACTGCTGCTCCACCCTGCGCCCCGGCAGGTGGTGGCGGAGGGGAGCTGCTGTCCCTGGCTGTGACCTCACCGCCACCACCAGCTGTCCCATGAGGTCCACGATTTGGCCCATACGGGCGTCCATGGACCTCAGCACCCCCAGCACCTCACGCGTGTCTGAAGCAGACCGGACCCATTGTCCTTGGGCCTCTTCATAGGCCCCAAGGACTCTGGCCATGTGAGGCAGGGCATGGCTCCCAGGGGAGGCTGGCGTTTCCCTGACCCTGCTCCTCCTACCAGTCCTGCTGCCACCGGCCTGCCCACTAGCCACATTGCTCACCACGGTCCTCGCTGTGGCTCCCAGGGTGGATCCAGTCGTCCGGGCCACCACCTGCGCTGGGGCTGGTGCCAGCGAAGACGTGGCGGTGGTGGCGGCGGTGGTGGTCGGTGCGGCGATGGTGGCGGTTGCGGCAGTGGTAGTGGCCACAATGACCGTGGGTGTGGCCGCAACAACAGTGGCAGCAGGGGGCTGTGAATGTTCAGCAGCCCTGGATGATGGGTTGGTGGGTAGGAGGGGTCCTGGGGAGCGGCTGGGCCCTGCCACACCAGATGGGCCTGCTTGGTTGTCCGTGTCCGAAGAGGAGGACAGATCCTCCAGATCCGTGTGTCCTCGTTGGGGGCTTGTAGGCTGGCTGTGCTGGCTGCTGGCTCCATCCCCAGCATCCAGCAGTTCGTCACCTGTGGAGAGAATGAGATTTGTTATTGTGTTGCACCTGGCGAAGTATGTATTTGTCGTCTGACATTGACAGTTCGTGCAATCTCGTACATGGGTTTCCCGGAGGCGTGTGTGTGGCTGTAGCATCTGTAGTTGTGTGTGCTTGGCAATGGGACTGTGTGCTGTGCACATGTGGCATGGGACGGATTGGCCATGCCGATGGGTGTGTTGCTGTGCCCCTACTTATTGTGACTCTGGTGTATGCGGGCTCCTGGCCCATCCTGGGTCTGGTTTGTACTTTGCTTTTGGGGTTCAAATGGAACGCTTAGGAACGCATATGGCAACATGGGGGCCATGCCCCAGATTCGCATTTGGGAGGGATATGCTTTTGGGGTTCAAATGGAACGCTTAGGAACGCATATGGCAACATGGGGGCCATGCCCCAGATTCGCATTTGGGAGGGGATATGCTTTTGGGGTTCAAATGTGGCGCTTAGGAACGCATATGGCAACATGGGGGCTATGCCCCAGATTCGCATTTGGGAGGGGATATGCTTTTGGGGTTCAAATGGAACGCTTAGGAACGCATATGGCAACATGGGGGCTATGCCCCAGATTCGCATTTGGGAGGGGATATGCTTTTGGGGTTCAAATGGAACAGCTTAGGAACGCATATGGCAACATGGGGGCTATGCCCCAGATTCGCATTTGGGAGGGGATATGCTTTTGGGGTACATGCTGTGAGCCATGGGTGCCGAACGTGACATGTGTTGTGGCAGCATGACAGTGCATGGTTTGAGGTGTGTGCATGCTTGACATGGCCTGCATATTTGCTGTCTGTTGTGCTTACTGGACATGGCATTGGACGCATCGTTATGAGTGAGTGATAGTTGTGTGCCAGCCAACGTATTGCAGTTGTCCCATCTCCTTGGTGTGCGTGCTGCCCTGTGCCATGTGCATCACTGCAGTGCTCGGGGGGGTGTGGCCCATGTTGTGTGTTGTTGCTCACAGTGTGTCGTGCGCTTAATTGACTTCTGGCACATGGTTGGTCATGGGCATGTGTCTTAGCGTGACTGCTGTATGTGTGGCAGCTGTGCGGATGACATGCCTTTCATGAGACTGGGGCTGACGGATGGGATGGATGGTATGTTGTATGTGCATGGTGTGTCTGTGAGTTTGATGGGTTCAGTGGTGTTCGTGTGCATTTATGTTGTTCCGCTCTGTTGCGTCTAGTGTTGTTTGTCTTACATAGGCGTAGTTGTGGGGTGTGTTGTTGACAGGCAGTAGGGGCTACATGGACAGGACTTCAATGGTGTTTCGGTTGTGTGTGATGAGTTGCACAGTGGCTGCCGTGTGGGACTATATTCAGTGTGGCTTGTGCATGCAGACGTGGCTCCTTGGGTGTTGCTATGTCTGTGATGGGTCATGTGGGGTGTGAGTCTGTTGTTCATGTCCGTGTGCACATTGTTCACTTGTTCGTGACGGTGGGCGGTGCTGCGTGTTCGTCTGCTACGTGACATGTCCCATGTGTTGGTCGTGTTATGGTCCTCATGCCTCCAGTAATCCAGCCCTGTCCAGTTTCCCACCTGCAAGTTGTTCGTGCGTGCACTGTACTGGATGCCACATGGCTCTAAGCGGGGGTGCTCCATGTTGCAGGTCTGTGGGGGTGGGAGGGTGTTGTGGGTCGTGGGGGTGGCTGGACACCCACTGACACCGATTGCTGTGGACCGTGATGTCTGCCTTTCGGCTGTCGTTGTGCACTGCGGTGGCTGACACGTGGCTGTGGGGTGTGGGGGATGCTCCTCCTTGCTGTGCTGTGGGACTGGGGCCTGGTGTGTGTTGTACTTGGGCTGTCCACCGTCCCACCCACTGCACTTTGTGTTCCTGCCACTTACCTGTTACTTGTCGGTTAGTGCAGCTGTGGCGGACACATGGGTGTGGTGGGTGCTCGTTGTGGCGCTTCTGGCATATTTGGGGACCTGTTGGTGGTTACGTGGCTGGCTTAGTGTACACATGTCCCCACGCATCTTACAGTTGTTCGGTTTGGGCTGTGTGTGTTAGTGTCTGTTGCATGTGTGTGTGATGTGTTGTGTATTGTGTGCTGGACATGGGGGTGTTTGTCCCTGGGAGCTGTGGCATGGTGGTAGTGCATGTGAGTACATAGCGGTGTGCTGGTATACATTAGTTTGTACTTACCAGCCTCCACTCCCCCTGCTAATCCGGCGAGGATCTCCCGGATGGATTACGACTCGCACCTTCTCCTCCCACGCTTTGAAGGTCTTAAAGAGCGCGGGATTCCCTCCGCCAGTGACGGCAGCCAGCTCTCTGTTTTTGCCCTCCTTCTTCTTGACCAGGCTCTTTACGTCATTCCAACGTTTGTTAATCTCGACTCTGTTCCTGGGCAGGGTCCCGACTGCATTGACCTGGTCTACGATCCGGTTCCACATTCTGTTTCTGGTGGCTAGTGGTGTGTGCTGGACCATGTTCCCATAGATTTGTGGGTACACCTTGATGATCTCGTCGACCATGACCGTCAGCTCCATGGGCGTGAACTTGGGCATTCTTTGTGGTGCCATGATGTTTGTGGTGCTGGTGCGGTGTGTGTTGTGTAATGTGCAGGGGGTTTGTGGTGCCGGTGTTTGGTGGTTGTGGTGCCGGTGTTTGGTGGTGGTGGTGGTGGTGGTGGTGGTGTTTGGTGGTGGTGGTGGTGGTGGTGGTGGTAGTGATGTGTGCGTTTCTGTGGTGTGCTGCTGTCCTTGCTGTGTCACTGTGTCCTCTCCTCTCCTCTCTGGTTTGCAATGTAGCAAGGGGTTGTGGTCTGTGGGAGTGCTGCTTTTGTACTCACCTATGTGGGTGTGTCCTCATGGTCTGTTGTTTTCAGGTGTGTTGTGTCTGGGGTTCTGGCCTTTGTATTTTTTGTTTGTCCGGGGGGTGTTTTCGGGATGTGTACTGTGCTTGTGTATTTGTGCGTGCCTTGCTGTGTGGACTTGTTGGCCATGTTGTGTGCTATTGGTTTTGTGTGCGGATGGTTTCTGTGCAGGTACGTTGGCGCCATGGCTTCTGCCGTGTCGATTCTCATCGGCGTTGTTTGCGCTGGCGGGCGGTATATTTGTGATTTTTCCGCGCTCATGTCGGTGCGATCGTAATTTCACGTGCGGTGTGTCGGCCGTGAGGGCGGGCGGTTTTGTGTTGTCGTGCGTGTTTCCGTCCGTGGCGGGCGGTTTGACTCCGACTCGGACGTTGGCGGGCGGTATTTTGTGTGCTTTTTCCGCCGATGGCGGTTTTCGGTTTGTGTAATCGTAATGGCGTGGTCGGTGTTCAGGCGGTGTGTGCGGGCGGATTTTTGCCGCTTCCATGCCTGGCGGATTTATTTACGCCGGGTATGGTAATGGGCCCCTAATCTCCTAATTTGTATGAATAAATTATAAATTTGGAATATTTTTACTTAAAGGCCCATTACGATACCGGGCGTAAAAATCCGCCACCCATGAAAGCGGCAAAAATCCGCCCGCCTACACCTTCTGAATACCGACCCAGCAATTATGATGCCTCGAACCGAAAACCGCCAGCGGCGGTAAAAACACACAAAATACCGCCCGCCCATGCCCGAGTCGGAGTCAAACCGCCCGCCACGGACGGAAAGACGCACGACAACACAAAACCGCCCGCCCTCACGGTCGAGACACCGCACGTGAAATTAAGATCGCACCGACATGAGCGCGGAAAACAACAAATACACCGCCCGCCAGCGTAAACAACACTGAAGAAAATGGACACGGCAGAAGCCATGGCGGCCACGTCCCTGCACAGAAACAGCCCCGGACTCAAACAAACACACACAACATGGCAAACAAGTCCACACAGCAACCCACGCACAAATACACAGACAAAGTACACATCCCGAAAACACACCACCCCTGGACAAACAAATAAACCACAAAGCCCAGAACACCGAGCCACAACACACCTGAAAACAACAGACCATCAGGACACACCCAAACAGGTAAGTACAAAAGCAGCCCCTCCACAGACCACAACCCCTTGCAACATTGCAAAGCAGAGAGGAGAGGAGAGGACACAGTGACACATCAAGGACAGCAGCACACCACAGATACGCACACATCACACCCACCACCACCAAACACCGGCACCACAAACCCCCTGCACATCACACATCACACACCGCACCAGCACCACAAACACCATGGCCTCACACAGAATGCCCAAGTTCACTTCCACTGAGCTGACGGTCATGGTCGACGAGATCGTCAAGGTGCACACACAAATCTATGGCAACCAGGTCCAGCACACACCACTAGCCACCAGAAACAGAATGTGGAACAGAATTGTAGACCAGGTCAATGCAGTCGGGACCGTACCCAGAAACAGAGGAGAGATAAACAAACGGTGGAACGACATCAAAAGCCTGGTCAAGAAGAAGGAGAGCAAAAACCGAGAGCTGGCTGCCACGACTGGCGGAGGAATCCCGCGCATTACAAGACCTTCAAAGCGTGGGAGGAGAAGGTGCGAGTCATCATCCATCCGGAGATCCTCACCGGATTACCAGGGGGAGTGGAGGCTGGTAAGTACAAACAAATGTATACCAGCACACCGCTATGTACTCACATGCACTACCACCATGCCATAGCTCCGAGGGACAAACACCCCCATGTCCAGTACACAATACACAACACATTACTCACATATGCAACAGGCACCACCACACACACAGCCCAAACATATCAACTAACAAAACCATGGGGGCATGTGTACACCCAGCCAGCCACGTAACTACCAACAGGTCCCCTAGTACTCCAGAAGCGCCACAACGAGCACCCCCCACACCCATGTGGCAGCCGTAGCTGCACCAACCAACAAGTAACAGGTAAGTAGCCGCAACACAGAGGCAGTGGGTGGGAGGGGGGACAGCTGAAGTACAACACCCACCAGGCCCCTAGTCCTACAGCACAGCAAGGCGGAGCACCCCCACACCCATGTGGCAGCCGTAGCTGCACCAACCGACAAGTAACAGGTAAGTAGCAGCAACACAAAGCGCAGTGGGTGGGAGGGGGACATCTGAAGTACAACACACACCAGGCCCCTAGTCCCACAGCACAGCAAGGAGGAGCACAGCCCACACCCCACACCCACGTAGCAGCCACTGCAGTGCACACTGGCAGCCGACAGGTAGACATCCCGCCCCAGGACAAACGGTGTCAGTGGGTGTCCAGCCATCACCACGACCCATAACACCGCCCCCACCCCCACAGACCTGCAACATGGAGCACCCCCACCCATAACCATGTTGCATCCAGTCCAGTGCACGCTCAAAAACAACCTGCAGGTGGGAAACTGGACAGGGTGGGGTGACTGGAGGCATGAGGACTGAATTACGACTAACACATGGGACATGTCAAGTAGCAGAGGAACACGCAGCACTGCTCCATGCCACAACCATGTGAACAATGTGCACACGGACATGAACCACAGAGTCACACCCCACATGACCCATCACAGACACAGCAACACCCAAGGAGCCACGTCTGCATGCACAAGTCACACTGATTACAGAACCACACGGCAGGCACAGTGCAACCCATCACACACAACTGCAACACCATCGAAGTCCTGTCCATGTAGCCCCCACTATCTGTCTAACACACATCCCACAACTATGCCCATGTAAGACATACCACACTAGACGCAACAGCGTGGAACAACATAAATGCACACGAACACCACTGGACCCATCAAACACACAGACACACAATGCACATACAACATACCATCCATCTCATCCGTCAGCCCCAGTCATATGAAAGGTATGTCATCCGAACAGCTGGTCCACACACAGTAGTCACGCAAAGAAACATGCCCATGATAAATCATGTGCCAGTAGTGAATGAAGCGCACGTCACACTGTGAGCAACTACACACATAACATGAGCCACACACCCCGAGCACTGCAGTGATGCACATGGCACAGGGCAGCACGCACACCAAGGAATTGGACCATCTGCAATACGTCGTGTGGCACACAACCATCACTCACTCATAACAATGCGTCCAATTACATGGCCAGAAATCACAACAGACAGCAAATATGCAGGGTATGTCAGACATACACACACCTCAAACCATGCACTGTCATGTTGCCACAACACATGTCACGTTCTGCACCCATGGCACACAGTATGTACCCCCAAAGCATAGTTCATCTCAAATGCGTTTCAGGGGCTGACCCCCATTTTGCCATCTGCGTTTCGAAGCGTTACATTTGAACCCCAAGAGCATAGTACAAACCAACCTCCACGATGGGTCTGGAGTCCGCATACACCAGAGCTACAAAAAGCAGGAGCACAGCAACACACCCATCGGCATTGCCAATCCGTCCCATGCCACATGTCCACAGCACACAGTCCCATTGGCATGCCCACACAACAACAAATAGCACAGCCACACACACGGCTCCGGGGAAACCTGTGCACGACTGTGCACGAACTGTGGATGTCAGACAACCTATACATACTTTGTCATGTGCAACACAATAACATATCTCATTCCCCCCACAGGTGACGAACTGCTGGATGCTGGAGATGGAGACAGCAGCCAGCACAGCCAGCCTGCAAGCCCCCAACAAGGACTCACGGATGTGGAGGATCTGTCCTCCGATTCGGACACGGACCACCCAGCAGGCCCATCTGGTGTGGCAGGGCCCAACCGCACCCCAGGCACCCTCCTACCCACCAACCCATCATCCAGGGCTGATGACCACTCACAGCCCCCTGCTGCCACTGTCGTTGCGGCCACTCCACTGTTGTTGTGGCCACTCCCACTGCCGCAACCACCACCATCGCCGCAACAACCACCACCGCCGCGACCACCACCACGTCATCACCGGCCCCAGCACCAGCGCAAGTGGTGGTCCGGCCGACTGGGTCCACCCTGGGAGCCACAGCGGGGACCGTGGTGAGCAATTTGGCTAGTGGGCAGGCCGGTGGCAGCAGTACTGGTGGAAGAGCAGAGGTCAGGCCAATGCCAGCCTCCCTGGGAGCCATGCCCTGCCTCAAATGGCCAGAGTCCTTGGGGCCTATGAAGAGGCCCAAGGACAATGGGCCAGGTCTGCTTCCGACACGCGGGAGGTCCTGGGGGTGTTGAGGTCCATGGACACCCATATGGGCCAATTCGTGTCCCGTATGGACCAACTCGTGGACCTCATGGGCCAGCTGGTGGTGGCGGTGAGGTCACAGGCAAGGCCAGCAACACCACCTCCGCCACCACCTGCTAGGGCGCAGGGTCGGGCAGCAGTGTCCAGTTCCCCTGCATCCACAGCCAGTGAGCACACCTCACCCACCACCAGCAGGTCGCCACCACACCCCCCCCCTCGCAAACGTGGAATGGGCCGTCCGAAGTGGAAACAGATGTCCCGGGAGGACTTCGCACGCTCCAGACGCAAGTGAGGCAGCCAGCCATCCTTGACCACCCACTGCATTGACTTGGACTACGATCCCACCCCACACAGCCATCAGAATGGCATGTGTCTGTTGGACTAGGGACATAGAACTAGTGGGTACACCCTGAGCATCACGCAGCCATGGCCGACAGCTCATTGTCACTGCACGCAACACTCATGTCATCACCTTGCACACAATGACATGTCACAGTTGAAAATAAATGCACCTTTTACACAAACTGCTGTCTGTGCACTGTGTTTATTGAACGATGATCAACCGCCACCTTGAGCAGAAAAGCATCGGATGTGTGGCATGGCGATGGGACAGGAGGGGCTGTAGGGACCTAGGGGGGAGACAGAACAGGAGCACATTCAATGAGTGTGTCACACACCCATCACACAGTACATGTCAACAACTACAAGCAATGTACACACATCGCACAGAGCAATAGGGCACAATGCCACAGCCACCGTCAGTGGCATACAAACCTGGACATGGACCATTGACACACAGCACACAGTGAACAAAAGGCCTCCGTGACACAGCACACAGACACCTGCACAACTACAGCCACATCAGCCGTCGTACATGGACACTCACCGTCAAGTGAAGTAGCGGGCGATGAGCTGCTGAAGGACATTCACAGCTTCCTCCTCTCCGCTGTCTTCCTCACTCGAGCTGTCCTGGTCTGCAGGCTGGGGCCCTGGTTGATCTCCGTCATCCACAATTAGGGGGATCTGCTTTCGAATGGCCAGATTGTGCAGCATGCAGCAAGCCACCACTATCTGGCACACCTTCTGTGGGGAGTACGCCAGCGCACCCTCGGTGCTGTCCAGGCATCTGAACCTGGACTTGAGGAGGCCAAAGGTACGCTCGACCACACGTCTGGTCCTCCCATGTGCCTCATTGTAGCGGTCATCTGCTGGGGTCCGAGGATTTCGTAATGGACTGAGCAGCCAGGGCCCATTCGGGTAAGCCGAGTCACCTGGGCGTGAGGGACACAGAGAACCGTTGCAATTCAAACAGGACAGTAGACAGCATCCTTAAGCCAGCAAGCTACACAACTCCACATACTCACCGACAATCCAGCCACGGTCCTGTTGCAGATTGGTCATCAGTCGTGGTAATATGCTGTTGCGCATGATGTGCGCGTCATGGGCCGAGCCTGGGAACTTTGCACACACGTGAGAAATGACCATGTCCGCAAGGCACACCACTTGCACATTCAGGGAGTGCGTGTGCTTCCGGTTGCGGAAGAGCTGCTCAGTGGCCTGTGGTGGGACAAGGCCAACATGGGTGCAATCTATGGCACCAACGACGTGTGGGATCCGTCCAAGGGCATAGAATGCACCCTTCACTGCCGCCAACTCACGTGCCCTGGGGAATCGGATGTACCTGTTCCTGTACAGCATCATGGCTGCCAGTACATCCCTCAGCACCATGCTGAACATGGGCTGGGACATCCCACCTCCACTGTGTGCTGGAATGACCCAGTGGCGAAAAAATGCAGTGCAGCCATCACCTTAGCCGTGGGGTGAATGCTGTCGGATACACCCTGCGAGGACGGAGGTGGGGATCCAACATGGCACATAGTCGATGCAGGGTTGGTCGGTCCAGACGCAGACCTTCCGGATGACCTCAGAATCCTCCATGTCCGCCAACAATTGGTAAGGGCGGTAAATGTTTGGTCTCCGCCTAGGACAGATGGAATTGGACACATGTCAAAGCAACACGCCACATGGCATATTCACATACACATAACTGATATGACAGAGCAAGAACATGAGTCACAGAACAGCTGTCATGCAGGGACAGCACAGCCACAATACACTTACACAGGTCTCCCACCAATAGCAATGGGCAGTGACACAAACCATTGCTATGTGCATGCACATGGGGATCCAGGCCTCAATGACCTGTGAGGCGTGCTGATGGGGACTGACTGCATATCCGGCAAGCGGCAACACCACGGCAACATGACTGGCTGCTGTGCATCACACTGCTTCCGAGGCAGGATGAGTATGGCACACACCAACGACGATGTGGGCACAGGCTGAACGGCCAAGACAAGTGGGACCTGTGGCACGAGGGGATATGAGACAGTCATTGGTGTCACCACTGCACCCTATGTGCAGCACTGTACGGATCACACCTCCAGAAGCATTGTCAGGTGTACACATTGACAGCCCCATGCCAACACGGCTGTGTGCTTGCAAATACACATCACATGTGACATGTAACCTTGCACGTGCCAAGTGGCAGATGTACATAGTGAGAGATGACATGCGTGTGCATATGCGTATACCATGCACCCATGCCAATGTGCAGATGATGACATGCTAACAGACATGTGGGGCCGGCCACTGGCCGTCCCTGCCTATGCACACGGCATGTTGTGGCCCCGTCCATTGTGCACCTGCACCTACACGCACATCATGGCCACACCTGCAGATGCAGTGCGCACATCATACTGTGTGGTGCACATGGCATCAGCGGACTGTCACCAACATGGGCCAGGCCATTATGGCCAACTCCGATTACCCTCGCGGTTGCACCCTCGTGTTCCACTATGGAGGTAGGCGTCCCGGGCCAGCTGGGTGCAGGCCAACGTCTGCAATTGCCAATGCAGGTCTCAGTGCACTTGTTGCTCGTGTGAATGTCAGGCTGGGCCATGCTGCCCCTCTCAGTCCCAGCAAGCCTGGCCTGCACATTGACTGCACAATGCCAGTAGGTGACAGCACCGACTGCCTAGTGGGTTGCAGGTGTCTCCTGTTCAGGACCCTCCAGATGGGCGCTAACTCAGTACTGACTATTGGACACACCATGTCTCGTGATAGGGATGTGTGTGTGGGATGGTGGCACTGAATGTGACCTCCTTTGCGTGGTGGGCCATGCACAGGGCGAGTACGTCGATGATTGCGCAGTGTTGGTCACAGTGGGTGCACCCACACAGATGTGTTGCCCTATGTTCATTTTCTATGTCCGCATGATAATGGACTGTAGATGTGGGCAGACTACACATTGGTCGATGTGCTGTCAATTTGAATGTGCCTTCACACCAGGCACAGCTGCCCCTGCACATGTGACCCCTGCTGCACTCGCTGCTGGGTCTGTGGAGCTGATGCACCATCTGTGCGTGGGCGGACAGCTCTCCTCACTTCCGTCATTGCGCATGTCATCACTTGGCCGCAGGTGACATGGATCATGGAGGGCCCACATGTACGCGTGGGTGGCCTCAACAAGTGTGTCCAATGGTTGTCACCCCCAGTCAGTGCTTCGAATGTGAATGATGTTGTGCTGGTGCTAATTTCAATGTGGTGGGTGGGCGGGGCTAGGTGCGGGCTTACATGCAGGACATGGGAGGGTGATCGGATTAGCGACTAGTTGCAATACACACGGGGCACGTCTTTTCCTGTCAACATCAGGGTCATTCCTTGAACTCACTGACAGTAATACAGTCGTCTTTGTCCCTGTCCTCATGGCCTCCCCTCGCTCCCCCAATAATGCATTTGCACCTGTGGGGCTAGCGCATGCAGATGCTGCCCCAGGCTCGCCCCGGAGAGGCCAAGGAGTGTATGTGTGGGTCCAGTTGAGCGAGTGGTCTGTCTCACGGCATGATGTGTGGCGGGACGCCGTCCACCTGCGTGGTGCCCCGACTCGAGACCCGGGCAACCTAGACAATGCATTGCAGTCTCCGCAGTCCGGATACACCACCTGCAACACACAGAGGCTGTAGCTGCCCTAGCGGCCCATGCCGCGTCCATCTGGGGCTGATGGACCCACACATTCACTCTTTTGCCTCACTGGGGCGGGCTCGGAGGTGCTTGCGCACGCGCTGGCTTCTCTGTTGCTACGGCATGTGACGTGTGTGGGGATGTAGGCAATGGGTGGGATGGTGCGAGCCACCTTCCGTGACATCACTCCTGCTCGTGATGTGTGCGTCCCCCAATACTTCCATATGACTTGAGCCATGCTACACATTGAGGATGTTTTGCCTGCGTGATGTGTCCCGGAGGAGCGCGCCGAGTCCTCTCCCCCACCATGCTCCACTGCCATCCCGTGCCCTGGATTGCCTGTGCAGGTTGACAATGTTGGGGATACACCTGGTCGGCAGGGGCTGTGTGTGCCTTGTCAAGGGCCTGGCGGGCGCACAACAGGATCCAGCTTGTCCACAGAGGGTGGGCTGACGTGTACGCCTGATACCGCATTGTTCGTGTGCCCGGCTGCTGTGCACACACGTGTTCACATCCCCCCTGACGGGTGGCCTTTAACATTGCCCAGGGAAGAGGTAATGTGCAGTTCCGGACCCCTCCCCACACAGCGTGTTTCAACTTTGCATGTGCGCATCTACCCGTCACATCCACCCACCTGAGCGAAGCGTCACTCCCGCTTCACACGACACATGTGTGTCTTCCACAGTTGTGCTACTCATTTGCGTTGACATCGAATGACAGTGGACTACATAGTCATGTCACGACTGCCGTGTACATCACACACTCTCATCATCTCACATTCGTACTTGTGAAAGGAATCAGCAGAGACAGTTTCTTTCTTCAAACCATGTATTGTGACTTATGTCCTCTGTGATGCAGTATAGTGGACACTACTGGCAGCGGTATGCATGTGGAGGATATACTGAGCATGATTACACATAGCTAAGGGTGTAGGGGTACATGTGATTAGCTGTTGCATGTGGGATGTGGGCTTCAGAGTTACATCTGCTTGGCTGTTGCTGTGCTAATGTTCATTTGCAAGTAGCTGCGGTGCTGCGGACTTTGACACAGACGGTATACATTTAGCCTACCAGACCGCTTGGCATCATGGGCACAGTCCATCTCAGTTCCATGTGACAGGTGTGCTGCTGTTGTTACTCATGCACGCGTGCGTGTGAGTTGACATCAGGGCATGGGCTTACGTGCATGCAACGGCGTCCCACTTGTTGTTGCCATATGGTGGATACTGGACATGTCACAGTCACTGGGGTCGTGTTGTTGTTGTATGCACTTGTCGTCCATGCAAAGGTCCTGTTACGGGATTTCCGGGGGAGGGGAAAAGGGTGCAGCTCTCACATACTCCAGCCGGGCGATTCCTGTCCACTGTGCGGTGCATATGTCCATGGGCGCAGGATCCATGTCATGCCATAGTTGTACGTGCAGTTCTGTCCATGTGGGTGCGATACACATATCCCATGCCACTGCCTCCCCCGATACATGCAGAGTTCCTGGATGTGATGGGGAACGGAGTGCATGTCCCGGACACATCCGATGTCATGGCAGTGTCGTTGATGGTGTGGTATCAGTTGCAGGTCGTTTGGTATGGCTGTTGTGGTGGTTACTGGCCAGTCCGTGCGGAAGCTAAGCATGGGTACAGTGTCGGACATCATGGCTCAATTGGAGGATTGCGTCGGGGTCCTACGAATTGACAGGTTGACAGGTATGCGATGGCTTCCTGCAGGGCTTCCATTTCATTGGTGGTATACATGTTTGCCAGCCAATGTAGCGGATGGTGGCTGTCACGGTGTTGTTCGTAAGTTGTCCCTTGTAGGAGCATGATGGGGCATGCTGGGTGACATTCGATGTAGCTGTGATCCATGATCCGTCGTGTGGAGGTACAGTGGTCCCATTGCAGTGTGGGTCCGATGTTCGCCACATACGCCATGCCCCCATAGGCTGAACAGACCCTGTCGTGTGCGTCCAGAGAGTGGAATAGTGGTAGCAGGTCCGCCCTTGGACATGCCGGTTTGGAGAGGCACAACTCCACAGGATGGTGGAAGGGACACCTCCGACAGTAGAAGACGGGTATGACGCAGCTGAACAATGCGATCCGGTAAGTCAGTCGGTAACTTACGTTCAGCAGGGATAGGGGTTCGCATCCCAGTAGCTGTATCAGGTTGTGTTTGTACAGCTTGACCTGTTTGGCGTAGTTGGGTAGGTGTGTTGTAGGTGCCATTTTGCTGCGGGGCGATGTGGTGGCGTGCTCCGGCTGTGTGTGCAGTCTGCAGTGTGCAAGCTCCGAGGTTACTGTGAGGTCTGTGATGGTCGTGGGGGGCAGGACTTGTGTTCTATTAGCTTGTGCGGAGGACACGGGCCCTCATCCCACGTGCTTCTCTGAATGTTCAAGGTCAGTGGTGTGTGACTCCTTCCAGATAACTTGCATGGGAACGGCATGGGGGAGTTTTATATTTTTTCTTTCCCGTTCGGTATGTTCTTAGGTGATATGCGCTATCTGCCCTGTGGTCGGTTTCCTCTGCATGCCTGTGTTGGTCTTTTTTGGGACAATGGCTGTATTCTCCGGCTTGTTTAGTCGGGATGTGGTTTCGGAGTTGGAATGGAAGGTCATTCAGTGCTGTCTGCTCTCCCGTGTGTGGGCGGCAGGCTGTGTTTCCGCTATGCGTTGGGCCTTGTGTGTGGGTGTCATTCTTGGGTCCACCTGTTGTCGGTCCCCGGGCTCTTTGGTGTTCTGTTTTGTATGTCTGGTTCATGGGTGCAGGGTGGTATGGGTGTTTCTGTGTGGTACTGGCGTACCTCTTCCCGACGGGGCCCATGTTCTACTGGGTGGTGTTGCCGCCGCTGTGTGCTTCGCCATGTTTGTCACACAGGGGTGTGTCCTGATGTTGCGTGACTTCACTGACATGTGGGCGTCAGTTGTGTGACGTTGGGTGTTGTCCGTGAATTGGGCGTTGGGGACATGACTGTGGCAGGCCTGTCACGTGTCATGTGCCTTCTGGGTGTACCTGGTGTGTGTGGTGCTTGGTTGTGTCCCTGTGCTGTTTGTGTGCGACGCATACATGGCGTTATGGTTGGGCGCTGAGTTGTGCGCATGTGTGGCTGCGTCATCGCCGCTGTGCTGCGGTGCCGTGATGGGGTCGTTAGTTCCTGGTCCCAGGTGGTGTGCCCATGATAGTTGCGAGATGTTGCACTTTGCCCTGTGTTACATTTGTGGGTGCAGTGGTGGATGTGTCTTGTCCACGCAGGGGTGTTGGGGGGTGCCATGTCCTCCTTTTCCGCACTTGCACTGTGTGCGCTGTTTGCGTGCCCTTGTTGTGTGTGTGCCTACCTGCGTCTCCGCGGTACGTTGCCTCCTTGGTGTTGCATCAGGTATAGCATGGGGAGGGCCTGCAGTGCTGGATTCATGCTCGGGGGGTCGCCTCTTCGGTGTCTGTGCTCGGCGTTCGGGTTTCACGCCTCACTTTCACGTGCGGTGTCTCTTAGCCGTGGGAGCTGTTTGTTTGCGGCATCGTAATTTGTACGCCGGGCGGTACGTGATTTCGTCTGGCGGTGTGTCTCCATTGGGCTGCGCCGCTACGTGAGCGGGCGCACTTTGATGGCGGACGGCGTCGCTGGCTTGCCGGCGGTGTTTGGCTGCCTTTTCACATCGTAATTTGGCAGGCGTGTGGGCTGCGGCATGCGGGCGGTAACTGGTGGTTTTTGCATCCGCCAGCACGGCGGTAGTGCTTCCGCCCGCCATCGTAATGGGCCCCTTTATATTTATTTTAAAATAAATATTTTTAAAACACTACCGACCCTTATGCCCTATAAACTCAACATCCCACTACTAAAATCATATATAAAATTTACATTTATATTTAAAATTCCTATTTTTTAATAAATTATAAATTTGTAAAATGTAATTAATATTTATTTTTACTAAAATATTTTAAAACATCTCACCCTTATCCCTATTAACCCAACATCCCGCTCCTAAAATTATACATAAAATTTAAATTTAAATATAAATTCCTATTTTTTATTAATAAATTATAAATTTGTAAAAATTTACATAATATTTATTTTTAAATAATATTTTAAAACACTCCCCACCCTTATCCCTATAAACCCAACATACCGCTCCTAAAATTATATATAAAATTTAAATTTATATATAAATTTCCTATTTTTATTAATAAATTATAAATTTGTTAAAAATTTACATAATATTTATTTTTAAATTAATATTTTTAAAACACTCCCCACCCTTATCCCCTATAAACCCAACATCCCGCTTCTAAAATTATATAAAAAATTTCCTTTACATTTTAAATTATTTAAAATATTAAAAAAACATTTTTAATACATTATAAATAACATATTTAAACACTTAGGGGCCCATTACGATGGCGGGCGGAAGCACAACCGCCGTGCTGGCGGATGCAAAAACCACCAGTTACCGCCGGCACGCAGCAGTCCACACGCCCGCCCAATTACGATGCGAAAAGTAGGCCAAACACCGCCGGCAAGCCAGCAACACCGTCCGCCATCAAAGTGCGCCCGCACACGTAGCGGCGCAGCCCAACTGACACACACCGTCCGACGAAACACGTCCCGCCCGGCGCATAAATTACGATGCCGCAAACAAACGGCTCCCACGGCCAAGAGACACCGCACGTGAAAGAGAGGCGGAAACACGGACGCAGAGCACGGACAACGAAGAAGCGGCACCCCGGGCATGAATCCAGCACTGCAGGCCCTTCCCATGCTTCTGCTGATGCACCACCAAGGACGCAACGTACCGCGGAGACGCAGGTAGGCACACACACAACAAGTGCACGCAAACAGCGCACACAGTGCAAGGGCGGAAAAAGCGGACAACCCCCACCAGCGCGTGCACACTACACATCCACCATTGCATCCACATATGACACACAGGCCAAATCCTAACATCGCAGAACACATGTGTACACACCACCTGGGACTAGGAACCAACCACCCCGTCACGGCCCCAAAGCGCCGATGACGCCGCCACACATGCGCACAACGCAGAGGCCAACCGCAGCGCCATGCATGCGTCGCACACAGACACAGGGACACAACCAAGCAGCACACACACCAGCCCCACCCCGAACGCACATGACACGTGACAGGCCGGCCACAGACATGTCCCCAACGCCCAATTCACGGACAACACCCAACGCCACACAACCGACGCACACATGTCAGTGAAGTCACGCAACAGCAGGACACACCCCAGTGTAACAAACATGGCGAAGCACACAGCGGCGGCAACACCAACTAGGAGAAGCAGGGCCCCTTCGGGAAGAGGAACGCCAGTACCACACTGAAAAACCCATACCACCCTGCACATATGAACAAGACACATGAAACGGAACACCAAAGAGCCCGGTGACCGACAACAGGTGGCCCAAGAATTACATCCACACACAAGGCCCAACGCAGAGCGGAAAGGCAGCCTGCCGCCCACACAAGGGAGAGCAGACAGCACTGAATGACCTTCCATTCCAACACCGAAACCACAGCCCTACGACAGAAGCCGGTGAATACAGCCATTGTCCAAGAATAGACCAACACAGGCATGCCGAGGAGACCGACCACAGGGCAGATAGCGCATATCACAGAAGCACACAACGGACGGGGAAGAAAGAAGAAAACACTCCCCCATGTCGGCCACATGCAAGTTAATTGGAAGGAGTCACACAGCACCGACCTTGAACTGTCTGAGAAGCATGTGGGAAGAGGGCCCGTGTCCTCCAAACAAGCCAACAGAACACAAGTCCTGTCTCCCCACGACTACACAGAGCTCACAGCAACCCCGGAGCGTGCACATTGCAGACTGCACACACAGCCGGAGCACGCCACCTCTACGAACCGCTGCGAAATGGCAACCGCAACACACCTACCCAACTACGCCGAAGAGCTCAAGCTGTACCAAACCAACACGATACATACATTGGGATGCGATCTCCTGTCCCTGCTGAACGTAAGTTACCGACTGACTTACCGCATCACATTGTTCAGCTGCGTCATGCCCGTCTTCTACTGTCGGAGGTGTCCCTACCAGCATCCCGTCGAGATATGCCTCTCCAACCCGGCATGTCTGAAGGCGGACCTGCTACCACTACTCCTCCCTCTGGACGCACACGACAGGGCCTGCTCTGCCTATGGGGGCATGGCGTATGTGGCCAACATCGCACGCGCACTGAAATGGAACCACTGTGCCTCCACACGACGGATCATCGAGAACAGCTACATCGAATGTCACCCAGCATGCCCCATCATGGTCCTCCAAGGGACAACCTACGAACAACACCTTGACAGCCACCATCCGCTTCATTGGCTGGCAAACATGTACACCACCAATGACATGGAAGCCCTGCTGGACGGCATCGCATACCTGACAACCTGTAAATACGTCGGACCACAACGCAGGTTCCCCGAGTGACCTATGAAGTCCAACCCCGCACCCATGCTCAGCTTCCGCACGGACTGGCCAGTCACCACCACAACAGCCATACCAAACGACCGGCAACTGTAACCACACCATCAACGACATCGCCATGACATCGGATATGACCGGGACATGCACACTGTTCCCCATCACATCCAGGAACACCGCATGCATCGTGGGAGGCAGTGGCATGGGCTCTGTGCATCGCACCCACATGGACGGAACTGCACGAACAACCAGGACACGACATGGATCCAGCGCACATGGACACACACACCGCTCAGTGGACATGAATAGGTCGCCTGGAGTCTGTGGGTGCTGCACCCCTCCCACCCCCGCCCCGGGAATCCCATACCAGGACCTTTGCATGGACGACAAGTGCATACAACAACAACACGACCCCAGTGACTGTGACATGTCCAGTAACCACCACAGTGCAACAACAAGTGGCACGCCGCTGCATGCACGCAAGCACATGCCCTGATGTCATCTCACATGCACGCGTGCATGAGGAACAACCGCAGCAAACCTGTCACATGGAACTGAGATGGACTGTGCCCATGATGCCGAGCGGTCTGGTAGGCTACATGTATACCGTCTGTGTCAAAGTCCGCAGCTCCGCAGCTATACGTAAATGTACATTAGCACAGCCTTGGCCAAGCAGATGTAACCCCACACCCTATCCCATTTGTAATCATGCTCAGTATATCCTCAACATGTATTCCGCTGCCAGTAGTGTCCACTATACTGCATCACAGAGGACAGAAGACTCAATATAATGTCTGAAACCAAAACTGTCTCCGCTGACTCATTTCACAAGTACGAATGAGAGAGGATGAGAGTATGTGAAGTACACGGCAGTCGTGACATGACCATGTAGTCCACTGGTATTGGATGTCAACGCAAATGAGTAGCACTACTGTGGAAGACACACATGTGTCGTGTGAAGTCGTATGGACGCAGTGCTCAGGTGGGTGGGTGCGACGGGTAGATGCGCACATGCCAAGTTGGAGCACGCCGTGTTGGGAGGGGTCATGAACAGTACACCACCGCTTCCCTGGGCATTGTGAGAGGACACCTGTCGGGGGAGTGAACACGTGTGTGCACAGCAGCCGGGCACACGTACAAAGCGGTACCAGGCGCACCTCAGCCCACCCTCTGTGGACAAGCTGGATCCTGTTGTGCGCCCGCCATGCCCCTTGACAAGGCACACACAGCCCCAGTCGACCAGGTGTAACCCCAACATAGTCAATCCGCACAGGCGATACAGGGCACGGGATGGCAGTGGAGCATGGTGTGTGAGAGGTCTCCTCGCGCTCCTCCTGGTCATATCACGCAGGCAATAGAACCTCAACGTCTAGCATGGCACAAGTCAAATGGAAGTGTAGGGGGACGCACCACAGCACGAGCAGCACTGACGTCACGGGAGGTGGCTCGCACCATCCCATCCATTGCCCATCATACCAACCACGCCACATGCCATTGCGACTAAGTGCAAGCGCGTGCGCCACCACCCCCGAGCCCTCCCCAGAGAGGCCAAAGAGTGAATGTGTGGGCCATCAGCCACAGACGGACGCGGCCTGGCCGCAAGGGCAGCCACAGCCACTGGGTGTCGCAGGTGGCGGATCCGGAAGGCGAAGACTGTGATGCATAGTCCATGCAGGCCGGGTCTCCATTTGGGGCACCACGCAGGTGGACGGCGTCCCGCCACACATCATACCCTGAGACAGCCCACTCGTGCAACTGGACCCACACATACACTCCTTGCCCTCTCTGGTGCGAGCTTGGGGCTGCCTGTGCAAGCGCTAGCCTCGCAGGTGAGCATGCATATTGGGGGGGCGAGGGGAGGACATGAGGGCTGGGGCGAAGATGACTGTATCACTGTCAGTTAGTACAAGGGATGACCCAGATGTGGAAAGGAAGAGACGTGTCCCGTGTGTACTGCAACTAGTCGCCAATCCAACTACCCCCATGTCCGGAATGTAAGCCCGCACCTAGGCCCGCCCATCCGCCACATCGAACATACCACCAGCACGACAACCTTCCCATTCGAAACACTGACTGGGGGTGGCGACCAGTGAACAATCATGTGTAGCCTACCCACGCGTACATGTGGGCCCTCCATGATCCATGTCACCTGCGGCAAAGACATGACATGCGCAATGAGGGAAGTGAGGAGAGCTGTCCGCCCCACGCGCAGAAGGTGCATCAGCTCCACAGACCCAGCAGCGAGTCCAGCAGGGGTCACATGTGCAGGGGCAGCTGTGCCTGGTGTGAAGGCACATGCATATAGACAGCACATCGACCAATGTGTAGTCTGCCCACATCCACAGTCCATCATCATGCGGACATAGGAATTGAACACAGGGCAACACATCTTAGTTGGTGCACCCACCGTGACCAACAATGCGCAATCATCGACGTACCCGCCCTGTGCATGGCCCCCCACCCAACGGAGGCACATCCAGTGCCACCATCCCACACACACAAGCCTTCCACGGAACATGCTGTGTCCAATGGTCAGTACAGAGTCAGCGCCCATCTGGTGGATCCTGAACAGGAGACACATGCACACACATGCCAGCTCCCACTATGTACGTCTGCCACCTGGCACGTGCAATGTAACCTCTCACCTGTGACGTGTGACTGCAAGCACACAGCCGTCTTGGCATGGGGCTGTCAATGTGGACACCAGTCAATGTTTCGGGAGCTGTGATCCGTACAGTGCTGTACATAGGGTGCAGTGCTGACACCTACTACTGTCTCATATCCCCTCGTGCCACAGGTCCCACTTGTATTGGCCGCTCAGCCCGTGCCCACATCGTCGTCGTCGTGTGCCATACTCATCCAGCCTCGGAAGCAGTTCCATGCTCAGCAGACACTCATGTTGCCGTGGCGTTGCCGCTTGACGAATATGCAGTCAGTCCCCATCAGCACGCCCCGCAAGTCATTGGGGCCTAGATCCCCATGTGCATGCACATGGCAGTGGTATGTCTCACTTGCCATTGCCATTGTTGGGAGACCTGTGTAAGTGTATTGTGGCCGTGCCGTCCCAGCTTGACAGCTGGGCTGTGGCTCATGTGCTTGCTCAGTCATGTCAGTGATGTGTATGCGAAATTGCTATGTGCCGTGTTGCTTTGACATGTGTCCTCTGCCATTTAACCCAGGCGGAGACCGAACATTGACCGCCCATACCAATTGCTGGCGGACATGGACGATACAGAGGTAATCAGGAAGTTTCGGCTGGACAGGCCAACTCTGCATCGACTGTGTGCCATGTTAGAGCCCCATCTCCGTCCCCGCAGGGTGTATCCGACTGCTGTCACCCCCACGGCTAAGGTGATGGCCGCCATGCATTTCTTCGCCACTGGGTCATTCCAGCACACAGTGGGCAGTGGAGGAGGGATGTCCCAGCCCATGTTCAGCAAGGTGCTGAGGGATGTACTGGCAGCCATGATGCTGTGCCGGAACAGGTACATCAGATTCCCCAGGGCTCGTGAATTGGCGGCAGTGAAGGGTGCATTCTATGCCCTTGGCAGAATCCCACACGTCGTGGGAGCCATTGACTGCACTCATGTTGGCCTTGTTCCACCACAGGCCACTGAGCACCTGTACCGCAACAGGAAGCACACGCACTCCCTGAATGTGCAAGTGGTGTGCCTTGCGGACATGGTGATCACCCACGTGTGTGCCAAGTTTCCAGGCTCGGCCCATGACGCACACATAATGCGCAACAGCATCTTGCCACGACTGATGGCCAATCTGCAACAGGATCGTGGCTGTATTGTCGGTGAGTATGTGGAGTGGTGTAGCGTGCTGGTTGTGCGATGCTGTCCCCTGTCCAGTTGGAATAGCAACGGTTCTCTGTGTCCCTCACACCCAGGTGACTCTGCGTATCCGAATGGGGCATGGCTGCTCAGTCCATTGAGGAATCCTCGCACCCCAGCAGACGATCGATACAATGAGGCACATGGGAGGACCAGACGTGTGGTCGAGCGTACCTTTGGCCTCCTCAAGTCCAGGTTCAGGTGCCTGGACCGCACCGGGGTGCACTGGCGTACTCCCCACAGAAGGTGTGCCAGATAGTGGTGGCGTGCTGCATGCTGCACAATCTGGCCATTCGGAAGCAGATCCCCCTCATTGTGGATGACGGAGATCAACCAGGGCCCCAGCCCGCAGACCAGGACAGCTCGAGTGAGGTGGACAGCGGAGAGGAGGAAGCTGGGAATGTGCGCCAGCAGCTCATCGCCCGCTACTTCACTTGACGGTGAGTGTCCATGTACGACGGATGATGTGTCTGTATCTATGCAGGTGTGTGTGTGCTGTGTCAGGGTGGCCGTATGTTCACTGCGTGCAGTGTGTCAACGCTCCATGGCCAGGGTAGTATGCCACTGTTGGTGACTGTGGCATTGTGCCCTATTGCTCTGTGCGATGTGTGTACATTGCTTGTAGTTGTTGACATGTACTGTGTGATGGGTGTGTGACACACTCATTGAATGTGCTCCTGTTCTGTCTCCCACCCCTAGGTCCCTACAGGTCCCTCCGGATTCCATTGCCATGCCACGCATCAGGTGCCCTTCCGCCCAAGGTGGCCGTTGTATTCCGTACAAATAAAACACAGGGCACAAACAGCAGTTAGTGAAAAAGGTGCATTTATTACAAACTGTGACATGTGATTGTGTGTAAGGTGATGACAAAAGTGGTGCGTGCAGTGACAATGAGCTGTCGGTCATGGCTGCGTGATGATCAGGGTGTACCCACTGGTTCTATGTCCATAGTCCAACACACACATGCCATCCAGCTGGCTGTGTGGAGTGGGATCGTAGAGCAAGTCAATGCAGTGGCTGGTCAAGGAAGGCTGGCGGAAGGCTGGCTGGCTGCCTCACTTGCGACTGGAGCGTGCGAAGTCCTCCCGGGAGATCTGTTTCCTCTTCGGACGGCCCCTTCCACGTTTGGGAGGGGGTGTGTGGTGGCGACCTGCTGGTGGTGGGTGAGGTGTGCTCACTGGCTGTGGACGCAGGGAAGTGGACACTGCTGGCCGACCCTGCGCCCTAGCAGGTGGTGGCGGAGGTGGTGTTGCTGGCCTTGCCTGTGACCCCACCGCCACCACCAGCTGGCCCATGAGGTCCACGAGTTGGTCCATACGGGACACAAATTGGCCCATATGGGCGTCCATGGACCTCAGCACCCCCAGCACCTCCCGCGTGTCAGTAGCAGACCTGGCCCATTGTCCTTGGGCCTCTTCATAGGCCCCAAGGACTCTGGCCATTTGAGGCAGGGCATGGCTCCCAGGGGAGGCTGGCGTTTCCCTGACCCTGCTCCTCCTACCAGTCCTGCTGCCACCGGCCTGCCCACTAGCCACATTGCTCACCACGGTCCTCGCTGTGGCTCCCAGGGTGGATCCAGTCGGCCGGGCCACCACCTGCGCTGGGGCTGGTGCCAGCGAAGACGTGGTGGTGGTGGAGGCGGTGGTGGTCGGTGCGGCGATGGTGGCGGTTGCGGCAGTGGTAGTGGCCGCAATGACCGTGGGTGTGGCCGCAACGACAGTGGCAGCAGGGGACTGGGACTGTTCAGCATCCCTGGATGATGGGTTGGTGGGTAGGAGGGGTCCTGGGGAGCGGCTGGGCCCTGCCACGCCAGATGGGCCAGCTTGGTGGTCCGTGTCCGAAGAGGTGGACAGATCCTCCAGATCCGTGTGTCCTCGTTGGGGGCTTGTAGGCTGGCTGTGCTGGCTGCTGTCTCCATCCCCAGCGTCCAGCAGTTCGTCACCTGTGGAGAGAATGAGATTTGTTATTGTGTTGCACCTGGCGAAGTATGTATTAGTCGTCTGACATTGGCAGTTCGTGCAATCTCGTACATGGGTTTCCCGGAGGCGAGTGTGTGGCTGTGGCATCTGTAGTTGTGTGTGCTAGGCAATGGGACTGTGTGCTGTGCACATGTGGCATGGGACGGATTGGCCATGCCGATGGGTGTGTTGCTTTGCCCCTACTCATTGTGACTCTGGTGTATGCGGGCTCCTGGCCCATCCTGGGTCTGGTTTGTACTTTGCTTTTGGGGTTCAAATGGAACGCTTAGGAACGCATATGGCAACATGGGGGCCATGCCCCAGATTCGCATTTGGGAGGGGATATGCTTTTGGGGTTCAAATGGAACGCTTAGGAACGCATATGGCAACATGGGGGCCATGCCCCAGATTCGCATTTGGGATGGAATATGCTTTTGGGGTTCAAATGGAACGCTTAGGAACGCATATGGCAACATGGGGGCCATGCCCCAGATTCGCATTTGGGATGGAATATGCTTTTGGGGTTCAAATGGAACGCTTAGGAACGCATATGGCAACATGGGGGCCATGCCCCAGATTCGCATTTGGGAGGGGATATGCTTTTGGGGTTCAAATGGAACGCTTAGGAACGCATATGGCAACATGGGGGCCATGCCCCAGATTCGCATTTGGGATGGAATATGCTTTTGGGGTTCAAATGGAACGCTTAGGAACGCATATGGCAACATGGGGGCCATGCCCCAGATTCGCATTTGGGATGGAATATGCTTTTGGGGTTCAAATGGAACAGCTTAGGAACGCATATGGCAACATGGGGGCCATGCCCCAGATTCGCATTTGGGATGGAATATGCTTTTGGGGTTCAAATGGAACGCTTAGGAACGCATATGGCAACATGGGGGCCATGCCCCAGATTCGCATTTGGGAGGGGATATGCTTTTGGGGTTCAAATGGAACGCTTAGGAACGCATATGGCAACATGGGGGCCATGCCCCAGATTCGCATTTGGGAGGGGATATGCTTTTGGGGTACATGCTGTGAGCCATGGGTGCCGAACGTGACATGTGTTGTGGCAGCATGACAGTGCATGGTCTGAGGTGTGTGCATGCCTGACATGCCCTGCATATTTGCTGTCTGTTGTGGTTACTGGACATGGCATTGGACGCATCGTTATGAGTGAGTGATAGTTGTGTGCCAGCCAACGTATTGCAGTTGTCCCATCTCCTTGGTGTGCGTGCTGCCCTGTGCCATGTGCATCACTGCAGTGCTCGGGGGGTGTGGCCCATGTTGTGTGTTGTTGCTCACAGTGTGTCGTGCGCTTAATTGACTTCTGGCACATGGTTGGTCATGGGCATGTGTCTTAGCGTGACTGCTGTATGTGTGGCAGCTGTGCGGATGACATGCCTTTCATGTGACTGGGGCTGACGGATGGGATGGATGGTATGTTGTATGTGCATGGTGTGTCTGTGAGTTTGATGGGTTCAGTGGTGTTCGTGTGCATTTCTGTTGTTCCGCTCTGTTGCGTCTAGTGTTGTTTGTCTTACATAGGCGTAGTTGTGGGGTGTGGGGTTGACAGGCAGTGGGGGCTACATGGACAGGACTTCAATGGTGTTTCGGTTGTGTGTGATGAGTTGCACAGTGGCTGCCGTGTGGGACTATATTCAGTGTGGCTTGTGCATGCAGACGTGGCTCCTTGGGTGTTGCTATGTCTGTGATGGGTCATGTGGGGTGTGAGTCTGCTGTTCATGTCCGTGTGCACATTGTTCACTTGTTCGTGACGGTGGGCGGTGCTGCGTGTCCGTGTGCTACGTGACATGTCCCATGTGTTGGTGGTGTTATGGTCCTCATGCCTCCAGTAATCCAGCCCTGTCCAGTTTCCCACCTGCAAGTTGTTCGTGCGTGCACTGTACTGGATGCCACATGGCTCTAAGCGGGGGTGCTCCATGTTGCAGGTCTGTGGGGGTGGGGGGTGTAGTGGGTCGTGGGGGTGGCTGTACACCCACTGACACCGATTGCTGTGGACCGTGATGTCTGCCTTTCGGCTGTCGTTGTGCACTGCGGTGGCTGACACGTGGCTGTGGGGTGTGGGGGATGCTCCTCCTTGCTGTGCTGTGGGACTGGGGCCTGGTGTGTGTTGTACTTGGGCTGTCCACCGTCCCACCCACTGCACTTTGTGTTCCTGCCACTTACCTGTTACTTGTCGGTTAGTGCAGCTGTGGCGGACACATGGGTGTGGTGGGTGCTCGTTGTGGCGCTTCTGGCATATTTGGGGACCTGTTGGTGGTTACGTGGCTGGCTTAGTGTACACATGTCCCCACGCATCTTACAGTTGTTCGGTTTGGGCTGTGTGTGGTAGTGTCTGTTGCATGTGTGTGTGATGTGTTGTGTATTGTGTGCTGGACATGGGGGTGTTTGTCCCTGGGAGCTGTGGCATGGTAGTTGCGCATGTGAGTACATAGCGGTGTGCTGGTATACATTAGTTTGTACTTACCAGCCTCCACTCCCCCTGCTAATCCGGCGAGGATCTCCGGATGGATTACGACTCGCACCTTCTCCTCCCACGCTTTGAAGGTCTTAAAGAGCGCGGGATTCCCTCCGCCAGTGACGGCAGCCAGCTCTCTGTTTTTGCCCTCCTTCTTCTTGACCAGGCTCTTTACGTCATTCCAACGTTTGTTTATCTCGGTTCTGTTCCTGGGCAGGGTCCCGACTGCATTGACCTGGTCTACGATCCGGGTCCACATTCTGTTTCTGGTGGCTAGTGGTGTGTGCTGGACCATGTTCCCATAGATTTGTGGGTACACCTTGATGATCTCGTCGACCATGACCGTCAGCTCCATGGGCGTGAACTTGGGCATCCTTTGTGGTGCCATGGTGTTTGTGGTGCTGGTGCGGTGTGTGTTGTGTAATGTGCAGGGGTTTGTGGTGCCGGTGTTTGGTGGTGGTGGTGGTGGTGGTGGTGGTGGTGGTGGTGGTGGTGGTGGTAGTGATGTGCGTTTCTGTGGTGTGCTGCTGTCCTTGCTGTGTCACTGTGTCCTCTCCTCTCCTCTCTGGTTTGCAATGTAGCAAGGGGTTGTGGTCTGTGGGAGTGCTGCTTTTGTACTCACCTATGTGGGTGTGTCCTCATGGTCTGTTGTTTTCAGGTGTGTTGTGTCTGGGGTTCTGGCCTTTGTATTTTTTGTTTGTCCGGGGGGTGTTTTCGGGATGTGTACTGTGCTTGTGTATTTGTGTGTGCCTTGCTGTGTGGACTTGTTGGCCATGTTGTGTGCTATTGGTTTTGTGTGCGGATGGTTTCTGTGCAGGTACGTGGGCGCCATGGCTTCTGCCGTGTCGATTCTCATCGGCGTTGTTTGCGCTGGCGGGCGGTATATTTGTTGTTTTTCCGCGCTCATGGCGGTGCGATCGTAATTTCACGTGCGGTGTGTCGGCCGTGTGGGCGGGCGGTTTTGTGTTGTCGTGCGTGTTTCCGTCCGTGGCGGGCGGTTTGACTCCGACTCGGACGATGGCGGGCGGTATTTTGTGTGATTTTTCCGCCGATGGCGGTTTTCGGTTTGTGTACTCATAATGGCGTGGTCGGTGTTCAGGCGGTGTGTGCGGGCGGATTTTTGCCGCTTCCATGCCTGGCGGATTTTTTTACGCCGGGTATCGTAATGAGCCCCTTATATACAAAATATTACAAAACATACAGAAATTTACACAATACTACACTTAATCGATATTTTAATACAACGATATTATCACATTCGAGATATATTACTTCGATATTTATGAAACATTCCAATTTCGACATTTTTGATGTCGATATACTTAACATCGATATTTTATACCATAGATATTTCACTATCGATATTTTGGTATGTCGACATTTAATTTTCGATATTTTGACTACTCACCCTAAAAACATGTAGACGATCCATGTTGTTGTAAGGAAACAGAGGCTGTTCCGTTTCCTCACAACGACGTGCACCGCCCCTCAGAGATGACGTGAAGCAGGAACCATGTGGAGAGAGGAACCATGAGGAGTGAGAGGTAAGGGGGTTTGGGCATGGGGTGGGGGTTTCTTTTCTAGTGTTTAGGGTAGTGCAGTGGTGTTTAGGTGGTGTAGGGGGTCGTGCTGGGGGTAGTGTTTTAGGGTTTAGGGTAGTGCAGTGGTGTTTGGGTAGTGTAGGGGGTCATGCTGGGGGTAGTTTTTAGGGTTTAGGGTAGTGCAGTAGTGTAGGGGTCGTGCTGGGGGTAGTGTTTTAGGGTTTAGGGTAGTGCAGTGGTGTTTGAGTAGTGTAGGGGTCATGCTGGTGGTAGTGTTTTAGGGTTTAGGGTAGTGCAGTGGTGTTTGGGTAGTGTAGGGTCATGCTGGGGTAGTGTTTAGGTATGTCAGTGGTGTTTGGGTAGTGTAGGGTGTGTTGTGTAGTGGTGGGTTTGTGTAGTTAGGTCTTATGTTAGTGCAGGGTGTTTGGGTAGGTAGGGGTCGTGCTGGGGTAGATTTAGGTTTAGGTAGTGCAGTGGTGTTTGTGTAGTGTAGGGAGTCGTGCTGGGGGTAGTGTTTTAGGGTTTAGGGTAGTGCAGTGGTGTTTGTGTAGTGTAGGGGGTTGTGCTGGGGGTAGTGTTTTAGGGTTTATGTTAGTGCAGTGGTGTTTGGGTAGTGTAGGGGTAGTGCTGGGTAGTGTTTTAGGGTTTAGGGCAGTGCAGTGGTGTTTGTGTAGTGAAGGGGGTCATGCTGTGGGTAGTGTTTTAGGGTTTAGGGTAGTGCAGTCGTGTTTGTGTAGTGTAGGGGGTCGTGTTTTAGGGTATAGGGTAGTGCAGTGGTGTTTGGGTAGTGTAGGGGGTCATGCTGGGGTTAGTGTTTTAGGGTTTAGGGTAGTGCAGTGGTGTTTGGGTAGTGTAGGGAGTCGTGCTGGGGGTGGTGTTTTAGGGTTTAGGGTAGTGCAGTGGTGTTTGTGTAGTGTGGGAGGTCATGCTGGGGGTATATTTAGGGTTTAGTGTAGTGCAGTGGTGTTTGGGTAGTATAGGGAGTCATGCTGGGGGTAGTGTTTTAGGGTTTAGGGTAGTACAGTGGTGTTTGGGTAGTGTAGGGAGTCGTGCTGGTGGTAGTGTTTTAGGGTTTAGGGTAGTGCAGTTATGTTTGGGTAGTGTAGGGTGTCGTGCTGGGGGTAGTGTTTTAGGGTTTAGGGTAGTGCAGTGGTGTTTGGGTAGTGGAGGGGGTAGTGTTTTAGGGTTTAGGGTAGTGCGCCCAACCAGCCACAATATCCGTGGACAAAGGGGATCCTGACTCTTTGGAACGCTCCGTCAATTGAATAATTTGGGTCAAGGGCCCTACCACGTCCAAGACCTATCAATTCCTTTCTTGGGATCCCTCATATACTTGGAGAAAAAGGTACATAGTTTCTCATCAATTTCAGGCGTTTGTGCCACCTTCCCCTTCAGTGAGGACCTGGGGCATTCTCCCCTCATCCTATTCCTGACCTCCCTTTCAAGGGGTTGATGGATTATCCCCACCACATACTCTGCCACTTTGGCGTCAGGTGTCCACTCTGCCGACCTAGGATGGTAAACTTGGGTAGGCTCGAACATGTCCGAGTGGACCCCGTCCCTAACCGGGGACTGAGAGGAGTGGGACTCTGGACGCCAGGGACGCCCGAGTCCTTATCCTCATCGGAGGAGAAATCGTCCTCCGATACACCCTCTCCTCTAAGGGAAACCCGTCGTCGGGGTCTACAATAGTGGTGACAGTGTCGCAATTTTCTCCGGGCCCCTCCTCCTCCCGGCAGGGTGCATGTTTTAGCGTTCGCGCACTCTTGAGGAAGGTCTCGTTAAGTTTATCAAATCCTTCCAAGTGCCCCGCGTTATGCTTAACAGCCCTTTTATTCCCCATCTGGGAGCTACTTGGACCCGCCACCACCAGATCTGGGTCACTGAACACCCCAGGGATGCTTTTCGCCAGCTTATCAACCTGATCCCTAAGAGGAGCCAGCGCCCTAGAAATAGCCAGAGAGAGGGCTTGGTCCACTGCTGGAGGGAGAAGTTGGTTGGCCATTCCTCCTCCACTTCCTGGTAGAAGGAGTAAAAATGGTCTTCTGGAGAAGACATGATAGCAGAGGGTGTGAGCACAGAACAAATGCCCTTAAAATCCTTAAGACAGCCCCCTCGCCGGTGCTCCAACAGCTGGGCTTTCCCGAAGCTGTTATAAGAATAGACTGAGGTGCAATACCAATTACCACCACCAGGTGGCGCTGGTCACTAACGTGGCCGTGTGGGGAAATCACCGCGTAGCGGTGTCAAAATTAGGCGAGGGTTGGTCGGGAATCAAGCGGACACTAAAGGAGTGACCGGATTCCCAAACGCGCGTAAAGACCAGCGGGAGCGCTCGACGGAGCTGCCTCGCTCGGACCAGAAGCGCCTGACAGGATCTCACCACGCGCAGAGCACACAGCGGGAGAAACTGCAAGGGGGAGAACGCGCTCGGGCAAGAGCCTGCTGCACAGGGAATATGAAACAATACCAAGGCAATAATGCTAATAACGTGCACAAGAAACCGCTATACAAACAGCAACAACGTCAGATTAAGCCAAGAATGTAAGGAATGCACTTAACTGACGAGCAGTGAAGAAAGAGGAAGCAGAAGGGACGTCACGATATTATATACGATGGACTGTGATATGATTGGACTATAGTTGCCTTGGAGACTACCCCCTAATGGTTCATGGGTTGTGTAGTCTTTTGTTTAATGATTGTTGTGTTACGTTTCTTTGAACTGCTATGCAAATAAAGTGAGGAAAGATATGCATAATCCTCGCCTCCGTCCTGCCATAGAATTCATTAAACTTTATTTGATCTGATTTAGAAACATAGATCATAAAAGTGTACATAAAAACAGTAAATCCTCTTTCCTAATACAATACAGTGAGAATTAATTAAAACCAGTAGGTAAAAACGGGTGTTACAAAGCCCGGTTCAGAGCAACTTCAGGTTAACAGAATAGTAAAGTTCAATGTTTCGCAAGATCAATCTCATGTACTTCGTGCAAAATACGCAATAAGGGGTCCAAGTAAGATGTAACGCTCCAATACCTGACCAGTTTGCATCTATATAAAACTGCAGAAAAATTAAAAATAAAAAGTGTTTTGAACACTTCTGTCATTGGGCTATATGTGGGCTACATCTGGGTGATATTTGTGCTACATTTGGGCTCTTTTTTCTCTGGTGGCCATCTTGAGAGACTTATTTGTTATGAAGTTTCCTAATTTCGTCATTTACTGCAGTCTCCTCAGTAGGAAATGCTTTCAATTTTTTACTTTGATTCCATCAAGAAGGCATTCAGATGTGTCACACATTTGCCCTAAATTCAGAATGTTAGCACTCTAGTTGTTCATTAGATCACTGTAGTAAAGCTACTGCTCACCAGGGAGTTAACTGGAAGTCTACTGCTGGTATTGAAAGTGATTGTTTCAGTCTGCATGTCAGAATTTTCTAATGAAATAGAAGAGGATTTGAGATCTCACTTATAACATGCCCTACATTTTCTTTCTGCAGCACTAACCATAATTTCTATGGCAAAATGAACCCCCTCATTTTGTTCCTTTTTAAATTAAATGTTTTAAGAGTTACCAGTTTATTCCAATCAAGATGGCTTCAGGTGTGCCATACTGTTGTCATAAGTAAGACTGTTAGCGCTCTAGTTGTTCTTTAGAACACTCTGGGAAGCTGCAGTAGAACACAAAGGCATCAACCGACAGGCTGCTCCTGTTGAAATATAACAGGAAGATATTTGAGATCACACTTGAAACATGTCCTAATTTTTCTTTCTACAGCACTAACCATAATTTCTATGACAAAATGAACCCCATCATTTTGTTCCTTTTTAAATTAAATGTTTTAAGTGTTACCAGTTTATTCCAATTAAGATGGCTTCAGGTGTGCCATACTTTTGTCATAAGTAAGACTGTTAGCTCTCTAGTTGTTATTTAGAACACTCTGGGAAGCTGCAGTAGAACACAAAGTCATCAACTGACAGGCTGCTCCTGTTGAAATATAACAGGAAGATATTTGAGATCTCACTTAAAACATGTCCTAATTTTTCTTTCTACAGCACTAACCATAATTTCTATGGCAAAATGAACCCCCTCATTTTGTTCCTTTTTAAATTAAATGTTTTAAGAGTTACCAGTTTATTCCAATCAAGATGGCTTCAGGTGTGCCATACTGTTGTCATAAGTAAGACTGTTAGCGCTCTAGTTGTTCTTTAGAACACTCTGGGAAGCTGCAGTAGAACACAAAGGCATCAACTGACAGGCTGCTCCTGTTGAAATATAACAGGAAGATATTTGAGATCTCACTTAAAACATGTCCTAATTTTTCTTTCTACAGCACTAACCATAATTTCTATGGCAAAATGAACCCCATCATTTTGTTCTTTTTAAATTAAATGTTTTAAGTGTTACCAGTTTATTCCAATCAAGATGGCTTCAGGTGTGCCATACTTTTGTCATAAGTAAGGCTGTTAGCACTCTAGTTGTTCTTTAGAACTCTCTGGGAAGCTGCAGTAGAACACAAAGGCATCAACTGACAGGCTGCTCCTGTTGAAATATAACAGGAAGATATTTGAGATCTCACTTAAAACATGTCCTAAGTTTTCTTTCTACAGCACTAACCATAATTTCTATGACAAAATGAACCCCCTCATTTTGTTCCTTTTTAAATTAAATGTTTTAAGAGTTACCAGTTTATTCCAATCAAGATGGCTTCAGGTGTGCCATACTTTTGTCATAAGTAAGGCTGTTAGCACGCTAGTTGTTCTTCAGAACACTCTGGGAAGCTGCAGTAGAACACAAAGGAATCAACTGACAGTCTCTGCCCTTGTTGGATGTACATGTTTTACTGAGAATGTCAGACTTCATTCTCACATGACTGAGAAAGATAATGTGAATTTACAGAAAATATGCTCTCATTTTAGCTTCTGAGATCACCTTCCAAACCTCAATGGGAAAAGTATGAGAAAATAGTTTTCTCAAACATGATTCATGATATCCCAGCAGAAGGATTTTTCACAGGGTAAAATCACCTTAGAACACACCACAATTCCTGAAATTAGTATGGTACCATCAACAAATGAATTCTAATGTAACTAAAGTCTGTTATCACCCTTTATAGTTCTCCTTTTGGTAACCCTCAAAATCTTCGATTCACTACAATGCATTTCAATGGGGTACTATCATTTATATTGGTCCCAAGATGGCTGCCATGCAATTCCAGGATGAAGTGCTGACAGCCAATCAGCTCCCACGATGACATGTGTGGTTAGGCTCCGCCCAGATATATATGTGTTTTCTTTTTCAAATTTCTCAGGAACTACTGAATGGATTTACACCATTTAAGCAAAAGGCACGACTCTGAACCAAGGGCTACCTTTTTGCCAAATTTGGTGTAATTCAGTTCAGCAGTTCGGGCTGCAGCTGCGATGAAAGGTTCCTATGGAAAATTGCATGGGAAAACACGTTTTGGAACTCCCATTTTTCTCCGCCCCCACTTGACCAATCACCCCGAGACTTTCAGGATAGGAGCGGACCGGAGCGGGCCACGAGTTTTGAAACATTTTCGCGAAGATCCGTCAACCGGCGCCAAAGTTATTTCAAATAGAAAGGCAGCAGGTCGCCTCACGGAAGACAGGTCCTTAACTATGGAACTATCTACTGGTAATCGACAGTGGCCTAATATTGCGGCTAAACTGACCTCACGTCGCCACACATGGAAACTAGCAGCACTTGGGATACTTTTGGAAGAAATCCGTGTATTGACTGACGCAAGTCGTATATATATATATTCACTGAGAAAACCATAGGTTTCAGGCACATTATAGTTAGAAATTAGCATTTAAAAAAACCTTCCCAGAATTCACCGAAAAACCATAGGTTTCAGGGCAGTTATAGTTAGTTGGACATTTCACTGCACAGAACCACAGGTAGAAATTCCCCGTTATAGTTAGTTCAGCTATGCTTATTATAACTCGCGTACTCCCGCAATGCACTGCTGATGACGTCACATGTTGCATCACTCATGACATGGTCAGTGAACTTCTTCACTCATGACATCACTGATGACATGCTCAGAAATGACATCCTCAGTGACATCACTGATGAACATCACTGATGACATCATCCAGTGACTCTGTGTGTTTCTGTAAAGTTTAAATATGTTTAATATATGTATGCTCGCGCCAAGGTCTGTATGGAAGAATGTAAAGTGGAGTGTATAAGTGTCTGAATGGATGATTTCGTACGTGAGTGACTGACTCTACAACGGACTGATTAAGTGTGTCCCAGTGAATGCATGGGTTAGTAGTAATGCTAAACTGTGAGAATGTCTGTATCCGTCTCTCACTGTTGGTGTGCAAGCGGCTGCATGGCTTGCTGAGATAGCTAGCATGAGTGTCTACATCGGGTTCATTGATTGATGGTCTGGAGTGTCAGTGTGGGTGCCTGAGTGTCTGTAGTGGCTCAGTGGGGTGTGTGTGACTCAGTGCATAGATGCGTGAGTTGGTGACTCACTGTGGAGCATGTGTTTCGGGAGCAGCATCTGTGCATGGACTAGTGCGGGTGGGTGAGTGTGTGTATGGCTGTGTTTAGTGAGTGAATGCTATGTCTCAGTAGTGTACTATGACGTGAGGTAACCATACATATGTTTGAAAGGCAGGTATGTAAAGTGTGTGTTCGGGGTGTGCATATAAGTGAGCTATAAGTGAGAGGTAGAGAGATTGTGAAGAGTGGCTGTACGGATGAGTAGTGTGCTTCTATCAGTGATTGTATAAGAGCTAAGAATGTTGGGGTATTCTGTGAGAGTAAGTGTGGCTAGGTGTGTGTATAACTGTATAGGCGAGTAAATGGGTGTGTGTATTGCTTTGTTGCATGACTGACTAGGTGTGAGTACCTCTAAGGATGAGTGGCGGTGTGTAGCAGTGATGTATATAGGTGTATGAGTGCATGTGATGGTCCTGTACATGAGTGACTGGCATGAGTGACTGTACGGGTGAGTGAGTGGATGTGTGTAGACCTAGGAATCACTGAGTGGGTCAATGTAGTAACTGGTGCTGGGAGTGTCCATGGTTTTGAGAATGGCAGTCTGTATATTTAGGAGTGGGTATCAAAAGGTTATATTAGGGTGAGAGGAGGTCATGCCACTCTATCTGCAAGGGGATGATGTCATCAGTGATGTCATTTTGAGATGTCATCAGTGATGTCATCAGTGATGTCACTGACCATGTCATGAGTGATGTAATATGATGACGTCATCAGCAGTGCATTCGGCAGCAGAGTTATGGTTAAGCTGAACTAACATATAACGGGGAATTTCTATGGTTTCTGTACGAGTGAAATGTCCAACTAACTATAACTGTCCCGAAAACCTAATGTTTTTCAGTGAATTTCTAAGGTTTTTTAAATGCTAATTTCTAACTATAACGTGCCTGAAACCTATGGTTTTTTCAGTGAATTTCTACGGTTCTTTAAATGCTAATTTCTAACTATAACGTGCCTGAAACCTATGGTTTTTTCAGTGAATATATATATATTTATTATACTATGTATACATGTGAAAATGTCTCGGTCCCCTGTTTGCCTCGGTGGCACGGAAAAAATGGGTGGGACTGACGTCAGCACGCCGACGAGGTTCTCTTATGGCTCCGATGACGTCATACGGTGTCGCGAGCGGAGCCGTGCTATTATGACGTCCTCGTTGACGTGGGAGAGTTAGGAAAGAATTTCTGTGGAATGCTGGTGCAGGGGATATTCACCTAAGTGTTCAGGCTAGTCCTTTGGGAGCAACTGTTTATGTTGCCACTCCAGAAACCGAAACCAGTGATCCGAGGGCAGAGGCCCTGCAGATGGCACACGAGGTGGGGTGCCCAGTCGTGTGCACCGGCGGGGCAGCGAAGTGACAAGCACCACAACCCACAAAAAAGGTAACGAGGGCACTGAATAACACAGGATCTTCTCTTTGTATCTGGCAGGAACAACGAAGTTAAAATGCCCTAGTACCAAAATGTATAATTAGTGCTACAACGGTCTTCAAGAGGACCTGTGATGCCGCTTCTGCCTCCCGTACCCTGGAGGTGGCACATGGGTCACGCGGTACGTTCATACTGCGGTGGGACGCACACTCGTTGACCTCTCATGGCACTGCTCCACACTTCAGGGAGGACGCTTTCCATTAGCTATGTTTTCTGATGACATGTCGCGCCGGCCCCGTCCAACAACAGAACTCCTTTAGATCCAAACAGACTCTTCCACTCTCTCACCGGAAGTGAAACCAGGCCACGCGGACACTTTCACAATACAACAGCCGGGAATGCACTTTTCGGTAAAAAAAACACATTCCTTCCTCCTAATTAATCAAATAAACGTCTCACTGAAGAACAGGGGCCAGCTTCGATCGGTAAACAACCGTTACAACGACTTTTTACTTTGCGATACCATTACAACGCATGCATTACCACGCATGCGTTGTACATCACGAAGTCATTACTACGCATTTTTTAGAACGCATGGTCATTTACCACGCATGCCTTTACAACGAATTTTGTTGTAAAGGTATGTATGGTAAATGACCATGCGTTCTAAAATACATGTAGACGATCCATGTCGTTAGGAAACAGAGGCTGTTCCGTTTCCTCACAACGACGTGCACCGCCCCTCAGAGACGACGTGAAGCAGGAACCACGAGGAGAGAGGAACCACGAGGAGTGAGAGGTAAGGGGGATTGGGCATGGGGTGGGGGTTTCTTTTCTAGGGTTTAGGGTAGTGCAGTGGTGTTTGGGTGGTGTAGGGGGTCGTGCTGGGGGTAGTGTTTTAGGGTTTAGGGTAGTGCAGTGGTGTTTGGGTAGTGTAGGGGGTCGTGCTGGGGTAGTGGGGTTTAGGGTAGTGCAGTAGTGTAGGGGTCGTGCTGGGTAGTGTTTTAGGCTTTAGGGTAGTGTAGGGGGTCGTGCTGGGTTATTGTTTTAGGGTTTAGGGTAGTGCAGTGGTGTTTGAGTAGTGTAGGGGGTCATGCTGATGGTAGTATTTTAGGGTTTAGGGTAGTGCAGTGGTGTTTGTGTAGTGTAGGGTCATGCTGGGGGTAGTGTTTTATGGTTTAGGGTAGTGCAGTGGTGTTTGGGTAGTGTAGGGGGTCGTGCTGGGGGTAGATTTAGGGTTTAGGGTAGTGCAGTGGTGTTTGGGTAGTGTAGGGAGTCGTGCTGGGGGTAGTGTTTTAGGGTTTAGGGTAGTGCAGTGGTGTTTGTGTAGTGTAGGGGGTTGTGCTGGGGGTAGTGTTTTAGGGTTTATGTTAGTGCAGTGGTGTTTGGGTAGTGTAGGGGGTAGTGCTGGGGTAGTGTTTTAGGGTTTAGGGTAGTGCAGTGGTGTTTGTGTAGTGTAGGGGGTAGCGCTGGGGGTAATTGTAGTAATTTCCCTATAAGCTTGCTCCACGTGCTCCCTATCCCTATGATGTCATTGCTGTGTCAATAGAATGCTGCTGTTTGAATCCCAGGAGTGGCAGTTCCTGGAAGCTGTGGAGATGAACAGTCAATAAACTACGTGCTCTTACCCCAACCCTGTGTGGCGTAATCACTACAAATTTGGCGACGAGGATGACTGTTCCTCTCTCCACCTACGTGTGCAACAATCGTCCGTTGCGTCTCTAGCTATCTCTGACTCAATTGTGTGGCTACTGACTAGAGTCATCTAGCGGAGACATTGAAGAAACTACTAGGCCCCTCATCTTCAAGAACATCACGTGCCAATGAATCGCTGTTCCTGTGATCTACGCCGCTGGTGAGACTTTTAACATCTTGGTATGAAACTATTTCTGGCAGCGCACGAGTTAGAACTTGGCTATCCTGGATATCCTGTTTGGTGTGGCTATACTATCTTATGTGTTTCTTTGCGCATTGATGAGGAAAGCTGCCTAACCATTTTAAAGAGGAACCACTCTGCGCTCTTCAAGGAGTACTTACCAGGAGCACGAGTATTCACCAAGAGATCCCCGAGGTTGTGTCTGTTTGAATACGTGGGAGGAGATACCTTTCTCTCTCCGCCGTTCCAGCTTAACTGATGACGTACTAGAATCATCAGCAGGAGTTAGCGGAGAGAGCGCGTCACAAAGGTCAGCCTACTTGACTGAAGACTTCCGCGTATCGCCGTTGACAAGTGAACTTCCAGTTGCCTGGTTACCTTGAGCGTCATCACGTTTCCGTTGTTTAGGAAGAGCGTGTCGCAGAGGGTGAGTCACGTCGCAGAGCGCGCAAGGGGAAGGTGCAAGTCCAGTCTGCGTGTGTGCTCAAAGAGTTGGGCAGTCAACCTGCATTTCTGTACCCAGGGTTTGCGGAGGGTGAGTCACCCGGCACAGGAGAGCTGAGTCCGATTGACTTACAAGCGCAAGGAACTCCTCTTCTTTTCGAAGGAAAATAACGGATGAGGTATTTGGGCTCAGTGCGGTGTGTTGAGACTCAGTGGCAGTGAGGAGACTGGTGGAAGGAGTCTGTTTTCATCCACTGTGGGTGCGCTGTCATCCTTTCGCAAGGGACTGTTTTTATTTCATCTGCACTTATGTTCTACGAGGGCATTTTGACTGTGCTGTGTAGAGACCATTTTAACAGTATGTTGCGCAAGGGGCATGCCGTTTAGGCCCGCTAGAGGCCAGGTTGGTTGGTGTGCTAACCAGTAGCCAAGGGTCTCCATATTGAATTAATGTTCTGCATTTCTGTTTATGCATTTTCACAAAAAAAATAGAAAGAAAAAGTGTTCCAAAGTACAGTACAAAACAGCCATTATGCTCTAATGTTCCTTGTAAAATCGTATTTCCTCAGTTACATTTGAATCAAATTTAATAGAGATAAGTACTATTGTGTGCACAGTGTCTCGCAAAAAGCTTCCATACTTGTGTGTTTGCTTAGGCCATGCAAAACGTACAACCCCCTCCTCCTTTTTTACAGCTTCCAGGGGATCCACCTGTCAAGTGGAAAGTATGGTATAGAGCTTTCGTAAAATACTTGGGTGCTATGGGGGGCTCAAGATTTAGTGCACAAAGGAAGCGTTTTATTTTGGAGCATAATCTGGGGTTTGAGGGACAGGCTGTGTTGGAACATTTACCTCTGTTGGCCATTGTCGAGGGTCAAGACGAGATAGATGTTTACGATCAAGCTGTAGCTATGCTGGAGAAACAATTCGACGTGGAAAGTAGTCTAGTGGTGGCTAGACACAAGTTCTTTACTAGAGAACAAGAGTGTGATGAGAGTATAGTGTCGTATGTAGCTGCTTTACGCATTCTTGCTTCAGAGTGTGAATTTGAACATTTCACCTCTCAACTCATTCGGGACCAAATTGTGGTACATTGTAGAGACAAAAAAGTCCAAGAGAAATTGCTCACACTTAAGAATCCTTCTCTTGATGAGACGATTACTATTGTGAAGAGCATCGAGCTATCGCAAAAAGCTTCGAGAGAGCTCAAACCTGACAAGAGTGGGGTGAATGCAATTAAGGATCACAAAGATATGAGTGAGAAGGTACAGGGAGACAGAACTAAACTTTCATGTGAACAAAAAGGGAACACGCCCATATACACTAGAACGGAGAAAAAGGGTTCTTATTCTAGAAATCTCTGTACCAAGTGTGGGTTCCCGTCTCCCTTCCCCAATTCAAGGGTTTGTCCGGCAAAGAACGCTTCTTGTCGGAAATGTGGGAAACAGGGTCACTTTGCCAAAATGTGTGGTTTCCGGGAAGTATCAATGTGGTGTATTCTGAAGAATCTAAGAACGATTCTGTGTGTGAGGTTGTCAGTTCACTGTCTGATTTTGTTGTGGTTGTCAAGGACGATTCAGAGGATTGCGTTGATCCCATAGTGGATGTGTTTGTGGATGGTAAGTGTTTACAACTATTGGTGGATTCAGGGGCGCGTATGACCATGATCACGGATGAGTTGTTTGAGAGTACATGGGTGGACAAACCTCTTAACCCTCCGGACAGAAGCCCTGTTTCATATGAGGGGAGGAGAATTGAGTTGTCTGGGTTTTTCGTCACTTCTCTCATCTTTAAAGATAGACGCATTGAAGGAAAAGTTTACGTAGCTAAGAAGGGACTCAATATTCTCGGTTGGTATCACCAAGGGTTGTTTGGGATGACTCTCAGGCCTGGGACGCGTGAACAGGTTTCTCTGGTGAGCGAACAATCCGAGGGTGAAGATTTGGTTTATTGGTCAGCTAGGTTTCCTAAGGTTTTTGGAGAGAACGTCGGATCGATTAAAGGTTTCAAACATTCTATAAGAGTCAAGGAAGGGGCTCTTCCAGTAAAACACAAACTGCGCAATGTGCCCTTCAGTATTAGGGATGATTTGTCGCTAGAACTTAAGAGAATGTGTGAGTCAGGAGTGATTGAACCTATTGAATCATCACTTTGGTTGTCTCCCTTGGTAGTCGCGCGCAAAAAGAATGGAAATCTTAGAGTATGCATTGACTTGCGCAGTTTGAATAGGGAGATCTGGGTGGACTCACATCCTCTACCTCGCATCGATGACATTCTTTCTAGGTTTGCTGGGGCGAGGTACTTCTCCAAGATTGATCTCGCATCAGCATACCATCAGGTTGAGCTGGACCCTTCCTGTAAGCATCTGACCGCCTTTGTCTCACCTGTTGGCACTTTCCAGTTTAAGAGGATGCCGTTCGGTTTGGCTTCGGCGGCCTCAGTCTTTCAGCGGGTCATGGAAAAGGTTTTGGAAGGTGTCACCGATACCGTTGTATTTCAAGACGACATTTTGGTGGCTGGAAAGAATAAGGAGTTGCATGATAAAAATCTTGCGAGAGTTTTGGAGAGGTTAGAAGGGAAGGGGATTGTGGCGAACAAACTCAAGTGTGTGTTTTGTGTGGAGTCCATAGAATATCTGGGACACTGCATTTCCGGTGATGGGATTGTACCTAGAGAGGGTCTCATTGAGGCAATATCCAAAGCGCCTTGCCCCATTTCCAAAGAACAAGTCTCTTCATTTCTAGGTTTGTGCGAATTTTATACAAAGTTTATTCCCAACTTTGCCGCAAAAACTGTCCACATGCGTGAACTTCTCAAGAAAAAGTCTAATTTCATCTGGGATGAATCCTGCCAAGAAGAGTTTGTACAGATAAAAAAGAATTGGAGTCGTGTGGCATTCTTACCCCTTTTGACCCTCTTTTTCAATGCAAGGTGTCTGTGGATGCTAGTCTCGATGGTCTAGGGGGGATGATTTCTCAAGTCAAGGAAGGGAAAGAGTACACTGTGGGGTTTGCGTCAAGAGCCTTACGCCCGAGTGAAAAGAATTATTCTGTAATTGAAAGAGAATTGCTGGCGTGTTGTTGGGCTGTTGAACGTTTCAAGTGTTTTTGTGGGGAAAGACTTTTGAACTATTTACTGATCACAAGCCTCTTATTCCCATATTAGAAGGCCGTATTGTCAGAGACCATACCCCCAGGATCGCCAGGTTGAGTTCTAAGCTGTTACAGTACAATTTTATTGTGGCACATATCCCTGGTGGGCGCAACACACGAGCCGACTACCTTTCAAGGTCTCCTCTGCCCCTTACTAAGAATGACCTTGACCATGATGCGGATGAGGATTGTCTCATAGCTGCTGTTGACGTTTGTTGTGTGGGATCGTTCAATGAACATGACTGGTTTTCTGCAATGGAGTCTGACCTGGTACTTAAGAGAGTGAAACACTTTATCGTAGCTGGTTGGCCAAAGGAAAAACATTTGGATAGTGATCTTCACCCGTTTGCCAAAGTTGCGGATGAACTCACGTTGGAAGGGGGAGAGATGATCATGCGTGGGGATAAATTTGTTCCTCCAGAGTCTCTCAGGAGTCGCATCATTGATGCTGGTCACGAGGGACATATGGGGCAAACAAATACCAAAAGAAGAATTCGGGGTGTGTATTGGTGGCCGTGCATGGACCGCCAAATCAATGATGTGGTGGAAGGATGTATAACTTGTAGTACCAGTGATAAAGTGATTAAAATTGTCTCACCTCCTGTACAACAAAAGGGTGTACCGAATTGTCCGTGGTTGAAGCTGGCCATTGACTTTGTGGGACCGTTCAATGTACTTCCTAACAAGTGCAAGTTCGCGCTGGTTGTGGCTGATTATTTCAGCAAGTGGTGGGAGGTTCATTTTATGACAGATCCGAATTCTCAGGAAGTCATTAAGTTCCTCCAGAGTCTCTTTGCCAGGGAGGGTTTTCCGAAGGAAATTGTATCCGATAATGGGGTACAGTTTACCTCCAAGGAAATGTCTGAGTTTCTTGTTGAGTGTGGTATAACCCACCGGCGTGTGGCTTTATATCACCCACAGGCCAACGGTTTCATTGAGCGGACGAACCGTATTCTGGTTGAGTGCATTCAGTGGGCTGTTTCATCCAGAGTGGATATTAAAGAAGCTGTCCAAAGTATGTTGTGGGCACATCGCACAACTCCTAGTGCAGCCACGGGATCAAGTCCTTTTGCTCTTCTCAGAGGAAGAGAAGCTTCATTTCACATGTGTCCTGCTTGGATGAAAAGGTGGGGATTACTGTTAAAATGCCAAGAGAGACAAGACAAAGGTGAATCCTCTGTGTCACTATCTGTTCCCAAACAAGGGGATTTTGATTCCTCCTCCCAACCCCTTGCCACAGAAGGTAGTGATTTCAAGTCCAAGATTTCGGTTGGAGATTGGGTGAGGATTAAGTCTCCTCTCAAGGTCCCTAAGGGACTGTCAAAATGTGGTCCTCCTGTCAAAGTGGATGCTACGTCACGCTTTGCTGTGAGGGTCAATAGGAAAAATTGGTGGAATTTGTCCAGGATCTATAAGATTCCCATGAAGGTTGTAATGCAACTGGGCTTAGACTCAGGCAACACTGTTCGCTCTTTTTCTCCTCAAAGGGAGATCACTGTCAATAAAAGCACTTCTTTGAGATATGTACCTCCACGGAGGAGTGGGAGGACAACTGCCCCACCGAATATGTTAAAACTGTAAATTTCTTGTTTTTTTTCCCATTTCTTTGTAAAGCATTGTACCTTGTTTTTGTTTCCCAAATGTGCTTTCTTGTTTCTTTAAAGGAACAGTTCCATTTCCTTATTTTTCTTATTTTCTTTCGTATTGCTCTACTTTCAGTTCTTTTGTGACAGTAATTGAAAGAGAGGAGATGTTGTAGTAATTTCCCTATAAGCTTGCTCCACGTGCTCCCTATCCCTATGATGTCATTGCTGTGTCAATAGAATGCTGCTGTTTGAATCCCAGGAGTGGCAGTTCCTGGAAGCTGTGGAGATGAACAGTCAATAAACTACGTGCTCTTACCCCAACCCTGTGTGGCGTAATCACTACAGTAATGTTTTAAGGTTTAGGGTAGTGCAGTGGTGTTTGGGTAGTGTAGGGGTTCATGCTGGGGGTAGTGTTTTAGGGTTTAGGGTATGGCAGTGGTGTTTGGGTAGTGTAGGGGGTCGTGCTGGGGGTCGATTTATGGTTTAGGGTAGTGCAGTGGTGTTTGTGTTGTGAGGGGGTCGTGCTGGGAGTAGTGTTTTAGGGTTTAGAGTAATGCAGTGGTGTTTGTATAGTGTAGGGGGGTTTAGGGTAGTGCAGTGGTGTTTGTGTAGTGTAGGGGGTCATGCTGGGGGTTGTGTTTTAGGGTTTAGGGTAGGGCAGTGGTGTTTGTGTAGTGTAGGGGGTAGTGTTTTAGGGTTTAGGGTAGTGCAGGGGTGTTTGTGTAGTGTAGGGGTTCATGCTGTGGGTAGTGTTTTAGGGTTTAGGGTAGTGCAGTTGTGTTTGTGTAGTGTACGGGGTCGTGTTTTAGGGTATAGGGTAGTGCAGTGGTGTTTGGGTAGTGTAGGGGGTCATGCTGGGGTTAGTGTTTTAGGGTTTAGGGTAGTGCAGTGGTGTTTGGGTAGTGTGGGAGGTCATGCTGGGGGTAGATTTAGGGTTTAGTGTAGTGCAGTGGTGTTTAGGTAGTGTAGGGAGTCGTGCTGGGGGTAGTGTTTTAGGGTTTAGGGTAGTCCAGTGGTGTTTGTGTAGTGTAGGGAGTCGTGCTGGGGGTAGTGTTTTAGGGTTTAGGGTAGGTCAGTGGTGTTTGGGTAGTGTAGAGGGTCATGCTGGGGTAGTGTTTTAGGGTTTAGGGTAGTGCAGTGGTGTTTGTGTAGTGTAGGGGGTCATGCTGGGGGTAGTGTTTTAGGGTTTAGGGTAGTGCAATGGTGTTTGTGTAGTGTAGGGGGTAGTCATTTAGGGTTTAGGGTAGTGCAGTGGTGTTTGTGTACTGTAGGGGGTCGTGCTGGGTTCTAGTGTTTTAGGGTTTAGGGTAGTGCAGTGGTATTTGTGTAGTGTAGGGGGTAGATTTAGGGTTTAGTGTAGTGCAGTGGTGTTTAGGTAGTGTAGGGAGTCATGCTGGGGGTAGTGTTTTAGGGTTTAGGGTAGTCCAGTGGTGTTTGTGTAGTGTAGGGAGTCGTGCTGGGGTAGTGTTTTAGGGTTTAGGGTAGTGCAGTGGTGTTTGGGTAGTGTAGGGGGTCGTGCTGGGGTAGTGTTTTAGGGTTTAGGGTAGTGCAGTGGTGTTTGTGTAGTGTAGGGGGGTCATGCTGGGGGTAGTGTTTTAGGGTTTAGGGTAGTGCAATGGTGTTTGTGTAGTGTAGGGGGTAGTGTTTTAGGGTTTAGGGTAGTGCAGTGGTGTTTGTGTACTGTAGGGGGTCGTGCTGGGTTCTAGTGTTTTAGGG